>JANBOW010000029.1:0-34754 GCA_027575335.1 Coemansia sp. RSA 2599 | reverse complement strand
TGGTCGAGCACAACATCCTCAAGGACACCAGCGTTGCGCCGGCGCTGCAGGCTAGGCAGGAGGAGCTGCGACGCAGCAGGCTGGAGGACGAGCTGGAGAAGAAGCTGGAGCAGAGACCTACGAGAGACCAGCTTGAGGAAAAGCACATTCTCGAGTGATTTTGCCTCCCCCTCCCCCTGTTTTTTCATCTATGCCATGTCTTGATTTTTCTTTCTTTCGCAACCCACAACCTTTGAATAAACATGTTCTGTCCAATAAAAACCCTACTGGCTTGGAGTGGAGCTGGGGGGGGGCATGTGGTTGAGCTAAAGCAACACACCCACTCTCTCTTTCACTCTTGGCCCCATGCCCTCTGCAGACGACATCGCCCAGTGCGTCATTGCCAAGTACCGCTCGCTGCCCAAGCGAGGAAAGCCCACGAGCAAGGGCGCCGGCGACCAGCTCAAGGAGGAATGGACGGTTCTCGCCGGCTTTGTGTTCGAAAAGCCCACCGACCCGCCGCAGTACCAATGCGTAGCGCTAGGAACCGGGCTCAAATGCCTCAACGCCAAGACCATGCGTCCGTTCGGCGACTCGGTCCACGACAGCCATGCCGAGATAATCGCCCGGCGCGCGCTCCTCCTCTACCTAATGGCCCAGGTCGAACACCAGCGCAGCGAGATCCTCGAAGAAGCCGCACTGTCCGACAGCAACAACAGGGCAAGGTACGCGGTTAAGCCGGGGGTAAAGCTGCATCTGTATACGTCGCAAAGTCCCTGCGGCGACGCCAGCATCGAGTGGATCCAGAGCAGAACCAGCGTTGGTGAAGAGGACGACGGGCGTAGGAGCAAGCGGCAGCGTACCGGGGCAGACGACGATGGGCTGCAGAAGACGGTCCGCGGACACTCGGAGTTTTGCACGACCGGAAGACTGAGGCTTAAGCCGGGCCGCGGCGACTCCGAGCCCACGCTCTGTATGTCGTGCAGCGACAAGATCGCACGATGGAACGTTGTCGGCGTCCAGGGAAGCCTTCTCTCGATGGTCATGCAGCCGGTGTATATCGACAGCATCGTGGTGGGCGACCTGTACAGCCACTTGGCAATCGACAGAGCGCTGAACCGCAGGATCCCCGAGATCGGCGCCGCGCACCATCCATATGGATACAGAACCAACCGCTGCATGGTCTACGGCACAGCCAGGAGGTTCGAGAGATCGCAGCTGGTGCTGAAGGACCAGGGCAAGGAGGTCATCACTGCAGATGCCGCGCTGGGCTGGTACCAGGGCGCCAAGAGCTCGTTTGCGCTTGTCGCTGGCCGACGCCAGGGATCTCGGGCTCCCAAGGACGCGTGCCAGCCCAGGGCGCTGCTGACCGACATATGCAAGCGATCGGTATTTCGGCGGTTCGCGCAGCTGGCTAGAACTGCTGCGCCGGGGCTGCTGCCTGATTTGCAGAATACGACGTATCGGCAGGCAAAGCTGCTGGCCACGCAGTACCAGGCGGTCAAGGAGGAGCTGCTCGCGTCAGAGGCGTTTGCGACGTGGTCGCGGTGTCCCGAGACTTACGAGTCGTTTACATTGGATAGCACAGAATAGCTCTGGAGGGGGGGGCGAAATAAAGCTTGCAAATAAATGAATAGATCCTTCTTGTATATTTTGTGATTTGGCTTGTCTGTCTACGACCTGTCCTTGCCGAATCCAAAGGCTCTCCGCATCTTTGCTCCCACCGAGAGCGTTTCCGCCGGCTGGCTCGCATGCTCGTCGTCCGGTTTCTCCGACTGCACGTCCGCAAGCTCGCCATCTCCAGCGGCCAAGCCCCCTTGATCCGTGCCCACCAGCCGCTTGATCCGCGCAAATCTGATTTTCTTCTCCCCAGTCACCTCGCTAGTCTCGCTGACCATCCGATCGATTCTCTCCAGTCGCTCCTGGTCCTCCTCTTTGGCAATCCCCATCCGCTCCATCAACGACGGGCCCACAGCCAGCCGAACCTTCTCTCTCAAAAGACCAGATAGCTGGCCAGTAGACCCCACGCCCTTTTCTTGCAAATAGTAGCTGGCAGCCGCGGCGCTCATTCCGACAAACCCAACGGCATAGAGCGTCCCCATTGCAAATGCCCGCAGTGCCCAGTTGACGTGGTTTCCTTGGATGCTCTCGCCCGCGGCAACCGCTGTCTTGTGTGCCCGTCGGTGGCCCAGGGCTACTGCTGCGAGAAGCGACGCTGTGAAGCCGATGCCGGCGATCGACAGAAACATCCGCTTTTCGCGTGTCTGGCGATCGCGCTCGGCTTGGAGTCGCGATGGTTCCGGCATATATATATATATACGAGGTAGCTTGGCTTAATGTGGAGGATTGGTTTTGAAGAAAAAAAAGTAGTATAATTATGTGCGAGTGCGATGTAAAGATAACGAAATAGAAAAAGAGGTGGTGGATGTGGATTATATACTGTGTTGAAAACGAGGTCCCTTATATCAATTATACAGACGGCTGGGTGATTTGTGATCAACTGATTGATTGGCTGGGCTCCGTTTGATATGCCAGCTGAACCCGTTCTTATGGGCAAAAAATAAAATAAAATAAAATAAAATAAAAGGTGTCGAGATGTTTGGACTCATTGTATCCGCGAGTCCTTCACTTGATCCCGATTTTATTCTCTATACTGGCACTACCTCAACTAGATCTATTTGGCGTATAATAACAGCCCGCCGCGTCGGTATCCCATTCCCAAATCAACTTGTTGTTGTTTTGTTTTTTTTAGCAGTTTATTACAGGCATTCGCAAAACAGGAATATAATATAAAACAAACAATAGGAATGAAAAAAAAACACTAGGCTTGCTTGGCTACAAAGGCGTTGTTCACAGTGTGCCAGACGCTTACCCGTCTCTCAATGTCCGAGCTATCGGCTTTGACGCCGTTCAAGACGTAGTTCCTGAACGACTGCTCGTCGTTTTCCTTGGGCTCTCCGCTATTGAAAAACTCTGGTCTCATTTCCTTCATAAACCAGAAGCCAGAGCCAAACGACTCATCGTTTCCAATCACATAGTCGAGCGTCTTATTCTTGGCCTCGTCGGACGCGTTATTGGGGTCAGGCAAGATCTGTTCCCAAGGTGTGCCGGGGTAAAAGTGCCTGGCATACTGCCAGACATAGCTAAAGTCCATCATCGAACGTGTCCCTTGACCGGGAATAAAGTAGGGGAAATGTCTTCTGTTATACACCCAATATCCACTTTCATAGAGCATATTTGCAACTACGGCGACGATTTGACCACGGTTTGTAAATCCATATCTGTTGATGGCTGTGTTTATGGAATCCACTGCTTTTTTGTTGCTTGTGCATTCATCGGGGTATTCTGAAGCGGGATTCGCACAGTTATCTGCTGCTGCTGCTGGGTTTGCCCTGTCCATCATGCTATAGTCAACCACAAAGCTTCCAGCAGAGGCTGGTGTTTGTTCGGTATTGCCACATGTGCACTCTGCGTACGCGCGGTTGCTTGCGGTCAGCAAAAAGATGGCCGTGCACAAAGCGCTGACGAGTTTCATAGTCGTACAAGAATAAAAATAAATCAAAAGGCGGGATGGGTTGGTAAAAAAAATGATAGAAAAATAGTGAGGAATGAGTTGCTACAACTAGATAATGTTTTTCCAGGAAAAAAAAAGCGGTAGGGAAGGGCAGGTTCTTTTATACTTGTTTTTATACAGTTTGCCAATTGGTAAAACAATTGGCAATTGCCAGCTAAAGCAACCGTTAATAAAAAAGTTTATCGATAGAAATTCATGTATTTTTATATAAAGCAAAAAAAAATTAAAAGGGAAAAAACAACAACAACAATCCTGAAGCAGGTGTCGCTAAAAATGAATTTAATTACTCTGCAAAGGGAGAGAAGGTAAACAGGAAAAGCTATACAAAGAGAATATAGGAAATGGCTCAATAAAAAATAAATGAATATTAATCTGTTTCAGCTTATTTTCAGGATATTTCTTTTGTTTACGGCGGTGGTAAATGTGGATTTCAGATAAACGGTCCTACCCTGATATCCTTTTTTTTAATTGTTTTACAAAGCACTTGAAGGGGGTGAATTAAAAAGGGGTTTGTTGAGTGAGGTTTCCTTGAATTTGCGTTTTCCGTTAGCAGCGCCTTTTGCTTTGTTGCAGCCCCCACCCCTGGCCAGCAAGCACTAATCCACCAATCGATTTTTTTACTTGAAGAAAAGGATAGCGGGAAAGGAGAGGGGTGCTAACGCACATTTCGCGAGTATTAAAATTATTAAGCAGAATAAAATTGTGTAAAATTGCCAAAGCTTGATTGCTTATTTGCAGCTACATTGCCTGAACATCGGTCCATACATATGTCCTCTGTGCACAGTCTTGCTTGAGTTGGTTGCGCAAGCAATGTTGAATTCTAATATTCCAAAGCATTTAAGCGGCAAAATTTCTTCTGCAGCAATATTCCATTTCTTAATGCATACTTTCGAAAACATTTATTATATAAATTTAAACCTTTCTCTTAGAATACCAGATAAAATCATCAGGCCTTGAAGGCTTTGTTTACTGTATCCCAAAGGGCCAGGCGTTTAGGAACGTCCTCTTCACCAACAACGATGCCCTTGGTTACAAACTCCTTAAACGACTCTGGATCGTCGTCCTTGGGAATTCCCTTATCGAAATAGTCCGGTATGGCATGTCTCAGGAACCAGAAACCAGAGCCAAAGGATTCCTCATCCCCATACACAAGGGCAAGGCGAGCTTCCTTGGTTTCATTGCTTGCTTGGCCATCAGGGCCCTTAGGGGCCGCCGTCAGCTCTGCCGCCTTCTCGGGGAATAGGAAACTAACATACTGCGAGACAAACGATTCGCTTATCATCGAGCGTGTTCCTTGGCCGGGGACAATGGAGGGGAAGTGTTTTCTGTTATACTTCCATTTGCCACTTTCAAACAGAAGATTGGCGACGACGCCGACTACTTGGCCGCGGCTTTTAAATCCATATTTTTCAATGGCTACGTTTATAGAAGCCACTGCTCTTTCGTTGGTCGCGCATTCTCCCGGTGCTACTTCCTCATCTACACAGGTGTTTCCAGCAGCACTGGGGTTGGCCTTGTCCATCATCTCCTTGGTGACCTTGAAGCTGCCAGTGGAGGCGTTTGCATCGGCGACTGCTGCAGGTGTAGCACTGGCCTGAGCGTTCGGTATGGCATTTGCCACGGGATTTCCAGGGGATGCAGGCGCGGCAGTGGTCTGAGCAGGCAATACGACATCTGTTATGTCATTTGTCACGGGATTTCCAGGGGATGCAGGCGTGGTAGTAGGGGATGGTAGCGAGGCAGGAGGAGTGGTGCTACAAGATGCATATACATGGTTGTTTGTGGCCAGCACAAAAAGAACCGAGTACACAGTATAGACGAGTTTCATGGGTAGTACAAAAAAGGTTGAGAGTATGTAGAATTGTAGATTTAGATAGAAAAAAAAAGCAAGAGACAGCCATGGGTGTTTTATATCCTTTTAACCATTTTCCCCATCCATTTTTAAGAATGCATTTGCAAATAAAGCGAATATCCAAAAAAAATTATATCTATTGCTACATGGTCATGCTTCCTTTATATAAAACAAACCGATAGGGAAACAGGCTGTCCTGAAACGGATGTTGCAATAAAAGGGCAAGTAATACAGCAAAAGAAAAGAGATAAAAAAACCAGACAAATGTGTATAGGTTGACTCGGAGTCTTTTGCAGTGGCGAAGGGATGTCTGGTTATTACCCTTTTATGGAGGTCACGCTTAATTTCCAGAACAAGAAGCAAGCAATTTATATAATTGAAAGAAAACCCAAAGGATACTGTAAAGCGCACAATATCCACTATCGCGCATGAGGGTGGCGAGTGTCGCGTTGAAGAGACGAACGAAATGTTGAAAATTTTTTCCGAGAGGGCCTACGTGCAGGCCAAAAGGGCGCTGTTTAGCGGGGGGGGGGAGGGTATAGCTTATGAAGAAATGCATTTAAAGAAAATATGTTGGGTGTAAGAAAACTGGGTTTTCACTTTTGTATAATAGCAGATTCTGACTATTGAGGAGAAGGATGAGCTGAAAGGGGGGCATGTTTTCGATACAATTTCGATGAATCTATGCCTCCTGGCCTGCTCAGTCTCTAGCCCTAAGCGTCTGATCACCAACCACAGGCACTAATCCGCTGATCCGCTCTCTGGAGAAAAAGAGAGTGTGTGTGAAGAGAGGGGCAATCCAGCGCACAGGCCGTCTGCTCTAAATCCGCGACAGAACAAGCGGTCTCGGCGCCATCAGGTAAAACCGGCACCCGCCCTGCCCCCCTATCTTGCTCCTGCCCATTGGCCCTGTTTCCCTGCCTTCTCCCCTTTTATGCCCGGTTAACTGCAGGGGCCTTCATCCCGCTTGGCATCTATCTTTTTTTTCCAAACAAGCAAAAGGCAGCGCCAAGGATTTGCGCAGGGTGACATCACAAAAATGCACCCCTCTATGTGCTCATTTTTTTTACCCGGCGTTACTCGACATGTTTGTTTGTTCTTTTTTATTCATTATTCCGTCTCTTATTCAGCAAGCGCCCCCCTTTCATTTTTAGACTTGGCTTTCTTTGCCTTTATATCGACAATAGAGTAATACCAGGACCTTGATTTTTTTCTCGTATTTTTTCTTCAAATGTTTTACAATTCGGCACAGCAGAAAGGGCCCTATGGACATCGGCAAGTGCCGACGAGCGCAGCGGAGGCAGACAGGCGGTCGGAGGAGGAGGGGGAGGAGGAGAGCGCAGGGCTTTCGTCGCACGAGTCGTTCGAGGACTACGTTGGCTCGCGACTGGGCGCGCTTGGATGGGCAGACAGGCAGCAGCCAGGGCGGAGCGCGGCGAGCCAAGAGATGGACAGAAGCAGCAATGGCGACATCCCGCTTGGGGCCGTGATGGCGGCGCGACGGGGAATAGGCGCAGAAGAGGGGCCGCCAGAGCAGGAGACTGTCGATGCGACGAGCGGGGCCTCGATGATATCGAGTTTTTTCAATCTGACCAACGCCATAGTGGGCGCCGGGGTCATCGGGCTGCCCTACGCGATGCAGCAGGCGGGGCTTGTGGTGGGGCTTCTACTGGTGCTGTTTCTGGCGTTTCTGGTAGACTGGACACTGCAGGTTTTGGCGGTCAATTCCAAGCTGTCCGGGCGTAGAACGTACCAGGGCCTTGTGGAGCATTGCTTCGGCAGATGGGGGCTGCTGGCAAACTCGTTTTTCCAGGGCGCGATGGCCGGCGGCGGCATGGCCTCGTTTATCGTGATTGTCGGCGACACTTTGCCGCATGTCCTGGGGTCGCTGTTTCCGGCGGCCGGGGAGAGCTCGTTTGGCAGAGCGGTGTTTTCCAGGAGATTCGTGGTTGCCTTCTTTGTCGTCTGTCTGGCTTACCCGCTTTCGCTGTACCGGGACGTGGGCAAGCTGGGAAAGACCAGCGCGTTTGCCGTGGTGGCTATGTGCACGATCATCGTGTCTGTGATTGTCGAGGGCCCCAGGATAGACAGCGCGCTGAGAGCTGAGCCGGGCTCGCCCGTGGTGCTGGCAAACACAGGGGTGTTCCAGGCAATGGGCGTGATAACCTTTGCGTTCGTATGCCATCACAACAGCTTTATGATCTACGGGTCGCTGCGCAAGCCCACGCTGAACCGGTACTTTGAAGTGGTCCATATATCGACAGCGATAGCCACGGCAGCCAGCCTGGTGATAGCCAGCTTCGGCTACCTGTATTTCCGCGAAAAAACGCAAGGCAACATCCTGAACAACTTTCCGCAGGACAATTTTCTGATCAACATCGCGCGGTTCCTGTTTGCGCTCAACATGATCACGACGTTCCCGATGGAGACGCTTGTTGCCAGGGAGGTCGTTGATCTGCTGTGTTTCCGCGATAAGCCGTTTTCGATGAAGCGCCATGTTGTGATTACCACGGTGCTTTGTGCCCTGGGGCTTTTGGTCGGCGAGACCGTGTGTAATTTGGGCGTGTTGCTGGAGCTTACCGGCGGGTTGTCTGCGTCGTTTCTGGCGTTTATCTTGCCTTCTGCGTGCTACCTGAGGCTGTCGTCGGCGCCGTTGGTTTCGAGGAAAACCCTGCCGCACTGGCTTTGCATCATATTTGGCTTCACGGTGACCGTTCTAAGCACTGTATTGAGCATACGCCATGCTGTTCGGTCCAAGGGGTCCACTGCATCCTGCTGGTGAGCAAGGAAGAAACAGATGGAGATCGTTGTTGTTTTAGTACTTGCTTTAATTAATCGGTTGATTGGTGATGTTAGTTTTTTGTGATCTAAGCGCTTTGTTTTCCGATTGGCTGGGATTTTGTCCAAAACATTTGCTGACATCTGTTTGGCTCCTTCCTTCCTGCTGCACCTCGTCTGTTTTGTTTTGCTTTGTTTATTTTCATTATTGGTTCCTGAAGAATTCCGCTTGGGTTGATAACCAACAGCAGCAACCAAAAAAAAGGCAAACCAAACCAAAAGAAAAAATTACAGTGCAACCTTGACCAACTCGGTTTCTTTTCCTCCCTTCTGTTTTTTCCCCACGTCGCTTTCTTTTTTAAAGTAAAAATCCTATACCTTGTTTGTTTACGCTTGTCGATTATTTATTATTGTTGACGATTTACTCTATTTATACCCTATCCACAAAAGAAATCTGTTGCAACAGAGGACAATGTCTAAAAACACGGCCAAGCTCAATGGCTCTGGCACACAAGAAAAGGACACAAACATACAAGTGGTTGTCCGCTGCAGGTAAATATAATATAGATATTGTTTCTATTCCTGAGTGTATGCAATTTCTTTCTAGCTGACAAATCTAGACTATTTCGCCAAATGCTTTGAAAGTTGAATCAGCCTACTAACCAACAATGCAATAATTTTGTTTTCCATAACGCATACCCTCCACTAATTTCTCTCCTAGGGAATCGCCGACCCGTTCGCTGAAAACCAACACGTCGATTGTCGTGCATCCTATCCATGGACAGGACGTCAAGATAGACGGGCCGCCGTCGATAGCGCGCGGCTACCACTACGACGCGGTGTTTGGGCCCAAGGCAACGCAGGAGCACATATACGAGAAGATAGTCAGCCCGATACTAAACGAGGTGATGCAGGGGTACAACTGCACGATCTTTGCGTACGGGCAAACCGGGACGGGCAAAACATACACGATGGAGGGGGACCTAGAAATGCAGGCCAGTCCATCTGTCCCCAGTACACCCGGGCTCAGCCGTATGCAGACGCCGGGTGTGGGGGCCACGGATCTTCTCAACAACGCGAGGATTTCGCCAAAGGCTGGCGTCATTCCTCGGACCCTGTACAACTTGTTTTACGCGCTGGATAAGCAGTCGGCGGAGTTTTACGTGCGCGTGTCGTACGTGGAGCTGTACAACGAGGAGCTTCGGGACCTGCTTTCGGGAGCCGACGTGGGCGGAGAGGCCAGGGGCTTTGGCGGCGGGTACGAGTCGTCGGGGAGCCATCTGAAGGTGTACGAGTCGGGGACGGACAAGGGAGTGATAATCCAGGGCCTGGAGGAGAAGATCGTGAGCAGCGCGAAGGAGGCCGTGGCGCTGATGCAGGCAGGCGCCATGCGACGCAAGGTGGCAGCGACGCGATGCAACGACTCGAGCTCCCGCTCGCACGCAATCTTCACCATCACCGTGTATATCCGCGAACGCGCCGTAACCGCCGAGGGCGAGGACATTGTCAAGCTGGGGAAGCTCAACCTGGTGGATCTCGCTGGAAGCGAAAACATCGGTCGCAGCGGGGCGCAGAACATGCGGGCCTGGGAGGCCGGCAACATCAACAAGTCGCTGCTTGTGCTGGGCCGGGTCATCAACGCGCTGGTCGAGCGTAACTCGTACGTGCCTTATCGGGATAGCAAGCTGACGTATATCCTGAAGGACTCTTTGGGCGGGCGTACGCGGACCTGCATGATTGCTACGATAAGCACGTCGGTGGACAATATCGAGGAGACCGTCAAGACGCTGCAGTATGCGAGCCAGGCAAAGGGCATTCGGAACCGGCCGGTGGCCAACAAGAAGGTTTCAAAGTCGGAGATTGTCCACGATATGCAGCATCAGATCGAGCAGCTGAGGCGCGATTTGGAGGCAGCTCGCGATGGCTCGGGCTTTTACGTCACCAAGGAGTCGTACGACGAGATGGTCGCTGATAAGAAGATATACAAGGACCAGGTGGACGAGTGGCGGCAGCGCGTGCTTATCTACGAGGAGCAGGTCGGCCAGCTTACCAGACAGGTTGCGGAGCTGACCAGGGCCAACGATGGCCTGGAGACGAGGGTCGCGGAAACAGAAAGCGCACTGATGCAGACCAGGGGCGATCTGGCAAAGACGCAGCTGCTTTTGGATAACCAGGAGCTGCTTACGCGGGCACATGCGTTCCATGAGCGGTCGCTGGATGGCGCGGCAAGGCTGCTGCACGGGTCGTTGGAGACCGCGGCGAGGGATTCGGAGCAGCTGCATCGGAAGATTCTGCGGATGGGCGAGCGCGAGCAGCAAAATCTCTTGGCTGTCGAGGGGATTGGCCACAAGGTGGCTCAGGAGACGCAGAGGGCGGCCGAGTCGATTGCACGCTTTGCAGCGAGGGTCGACGAGCAGACCGTGCGGTTGCTGGGCTCTCTGCGTCAGCGCGTCGGCGATGAGTTTGAGGCGTCGGTGGCCGCTCGGCTGCGCGAAAACGTGCTGGCGCTGCAGGCAGACCTCGATGCGATAGCCGGGGACGCGGGCACGCAGAAATCGGGTGTTTTGCAGGGAAGCGCGCAGACGCTGGAGGCCATTGTCGCGCTGGTAGGCGATCTGGAGGGCGGTGCGCAGAGGGCGCTGCAGCGGTGTGACGAGGCGTGCGCGGGACTTGGCAGGGCGGTGCAGGCTGGTCTGGAGCAGCAGAGCAAGGCGTTGGAGCACATGCTTGGTTCTGTGCGTAGCCTGCTTGAGACGCATAGCGGCGATGTTAAAGCGCAGGGCAACGAGACGCGGGAGCTGGCTGCGCAGGTCGTGTCCCAGATGGAGCAGGAGACGCGGGCGCTGGAGCAGAAGCACAAGGACGAGGTGGATGAGCTTAGAAAGCAGGTCGACGAGCTGCGAGACCATGCGTTGCAGTCTGACCAGGCGGTCTTGGCAACCATTGGCGAGATGCTTGGCGAGCGGAGGACGCGCCAGGAGGCGGCCATGGAGACGGTGGTGGCTGCTGCGCGGTCGCGTGCAGAGCATACTGCGGAAAGCGCCGGCAAGATGTTGGTGCAGTGCACGAGCGTTGCCGGGCGTTCCGACAGGCTGGTGCGGGCGGTATGCGAGGGCGCTGCTTCTGCGAGCGCTGGCGTCGGTGACTGCGTCGATGCTGGTGCCAGAGAGTCGTCGGCTATGGCGGCGCAGCTCGTCGAGACGGCTGCGGCGCATGGGCGCGCCATCCGGGATGTGGCGGCCGAGATGGCCGAGGGCGCGAGCAAGGCGCGTGCGAGCTGCTCGGCGCTCACCGGCGAGCTGCACCAGGGCGTCGAGTCGCTTGGCGTTTTGGTCGAATCGTCGCTGGAGCAGAGCCAGCAGGCATCAAAGAGTGCTTTGCAGCGCGCCGCCGATACCGCCGACCAGGCAATCGGTACCTGGCGAGCTGCGCGCGATGAGCTGGACGCACTTGCGCAGACGCATCGTGGGGAGCAGCAGGAGGATAGCCTGGCCGTTAGTCGCCATGTATCTGGTATCTCTGAAACAGTGCGGCAGGAGGCGTCTGCGGGTGTTGCTGCGACGGTTGCCGGCGGTGCTACGCCTCCGCGTCGCGCGTACGATAGCGTGGACCGGTGGTGCGTGACGCAGTCGCATGAGTATATTGTGGGGAAGCTGGCGGAGTTTGCGGCTGGCGTGCAGCCGGTTCCTGAGACGCTGGAGTGGACCGGTGTCAGCGTCTTGCCTGACGATCACAGGCCAGAGTCTTCGTCGTCGTTGTCGTCGCAGCATGTGGGGTCGCCGACGGCGATGTCGGAGGAAATGCAGGTTGCCGGATCGGATACACCTGTGTCGGCAGGCAGCGCGCAGACGCTCGTGGTACCGGGTGCTGCTACTGTGGACGCCGCTGTTGTTGTCAAGCCTTTGAGGAAGCGGACGTCTGATACGGCGGTTTCTTCGGCAACTGATTCGGAGATGCAGCCGCCGCCGACGAGGAAGGCGAGGACGAGGAACTCGCGCAACACGCAGTCGTCGGTGGACATGGACCAGGAGGATATCGAGGACGATGCAGAGATGGATGCTGCGCCTGTGTCGGGCATCCCGAGACCTGCCTCCAGGATACAGGCTCCTCGGCGAACCAGGCGCACTCGCGGCTAATTATTTATACCGTAATAAGCGACCATCTATATATCAACTTGTTCCCTTTTTTCTTTAATTTTTTATTTCTCTATAGTATTAAACGATATCATTTATATTTCTCAATGTCTAGCTATTCGGACATGTCTGATTGATATACGGTGTAGGCTGTATATACAAGCCAATGGATAAATGCTGCTACTTGTAGTAGATTATAGCTTTTGGTGGCATTTTTTTTACAATTGATCTTGTTTGCTATAAGTGAATTTGGATTGCCAAAAGCAAGTTGCGCCATAAAAAGCATGGCTTGCCTCCCGGTTTCTCAGGCCTAGTTACAAGCCATCTTGTCTGCAATAGACAAAATTGGCTTGTCAATTTATTTCTCATTGTTTATTTACTAGATCGTCTAGGTCCTTTATTCCAGCTAATTGCATTTTCCCCTTTTATTCGCTATTTGACAAGTACAAAGTATATTTTTTTATTTCCGCCGTTCTACTTGTAAGCGAGACATGTCAAATACGCGGTCTGTGCACGCGCTTCGACTGGAGAGCGTCTGCAGGGCGTATATCGGATTTGTCTGGATGTACAAGCACACTGATGCGCTTCTCAACAGCAAAGCTGCTGTCGGCAAGGTGCAGGCTGCCGTAGACGCAATGGTTGCCAAGAACCCTGTGCTCTCGGGAACACTGGCGCAGACCAAGAATGCCGGCCAGACTGTGGCCATTGACTTTACAAGCGAGCCCGAAAAAACATCATCTGTGCCGGTCCTGCATATCAAGGTGAACTACAATTACAGCTTGGTGGAAGAGTCTGGATTCGACCAAAACAGGTTTCCCGAGATATTCGGCCATCTAAAGTGCCTTACGCCGGAGATCCAGGGTCTGCCGGTTCTGCGGCTGCGCATGTTTGAGTTCGAATGCGGGTCTCTCGCCCTTGCCGTGCTGTGCCACCATATACTGATGGACGCCTATGCTGCCGTCAAAGTCGCCGAGGGAATAGCCAAAGAATGTTGCGGCGGACAGTGCGGGGAGCTGTGGCATGACCGCAGCGTCATTCGCAAGCTTATTGAAGGGTGCGGCGACAGCGTGTCTGCCGAGCCAAGCGACGACGCGTGGCGACATATGGACGAGATCGTGGCTCGCGCGTCTGAGGGCCAGCCAGCCGGTCAGCTCTGGGCCATCGTCGATGCAAAGAACAAGGACTGCCAGATCAGAGTAAAGCAGCAAGGAATAGTGAGGCTCAAATCTACCACCGCAGACAGCGACGGCGCCGGACTTTCGACAAACGACCTGGTCCTGGCGCTTCTATGGCGCACATGGACCCGCGTGCTGATCAACCTCGGCTCATCGTATCCCGGGTACACGTACACCGGCGGCCCCGTCGATATGCGACAAAAGATTAGCGACCTTGTGTCCACCGATACAGGCGAGTACCTGGGGAACATGGTTCTCCCCCACCCGGTATCTGCAGCCAAGGAGTTTGTTGTCCAGGAGCCGCTAGCCAGCGTCGCGCGGTTCCTTGGCCAGCACAAGCGTAGAGCAACGCCGTTGCTCTACAAGCAGTACGTTGAGAGAATCGAAGCAGGGGCCGCGGATATCCTGGCCACCGTTGCCATGAGCGACTCGCCCGCTATTGCGTTTTCCAATATGACTCGGCTGCCTGTCTACTCGGTCGACTTTGGCCTGGATCGTGCGAAATGCAGCGCCGACTGCGTGCAGCTGTGCTCGCTTGAATCGCCGCTGATGGCCTTTGCCATCGACGACAACGCCGGCGGATTTCTGATCAACGTTGTGCTGCCTGAAACCGTGGCCCGTGCGTTTGCCAACGACCCCGAGTTTGCACAGTACGCCGACTTTATCTATTGAGGAATTTAAGCGATCAAGCCGGGAGGGGGGAGGCGAATCAGGCTGGGCAAGGCGAGTCGAGTCGAATATCTAAATTCTAAAAACAATGTCTCGTGTCTTGCTAACTCTTCCTCATTCTTTAATTGTCAGCTAATCTTTAAACTCAATCATTTTTATTTATCTCGTATATTTATCTCAACTTTTATTTATTTACTCCAATTACATTGATATACGTGCGCTGTAGATTCTGCCAATGTTGCGCTTCCAAACAAGGCTCTTGCCTACGCAGCTAACGGCAAAGACGCCCTTGGCTCAACAAACGCGTCTACACACTCTCTGTCGCCTTGCTGGATCTGCAGACACAATACCGCATGCAAAGAGGCCGCTGCCGCGATCACTGAAAACCGCCGTCCACCTGGCATGTAGATACAAGCAGACCAGCAGCGTAGATCAGACGCCATCGGCAAAAGACGCGGCAAATGAGCACACGGGTATTCGGTTAACGACGTCGCCGGCGACAGCTCAGCGCGACACACCAGCGACCAGATGGCGGATCCAGTCGCAGACACCCTTTGTACGTCTGGGAAAAGTCTACGGCGACTTGTCAAAAGACAAGCTTACTGGATTTGTAGTTCTGACGGCAATGGCAGGATACGCAGTAGCGCCAGGAGCGGCGCAAGTGGGGACGTTGTTGTGGACGGCATTGGGGACAACTTTGTGTTCTGCCAGCGCCAATAGCTTTAACCAGTGGATAGAGGTGCCGTATGACGCGCAGATGAGCCGTACGCGTAACCGGCCGCTTGCACGACATGCTTTGGCGCCTCTTCATGCGCTGGCGTTTGGCGTGGGGTCGGGGATCATTGGGGTCGGCTCTCTGTGGGTTTTTGTTAACCCCATCACGGCGTCGCTGGGACTGGCAAATATAGTTCTGTACGCCGGCGTGTACACTGCGATGAAGCGAACGAGTATTGCCAATACCTGGGTCGGATCTCTCGTCGGCGCCATTCCGCCGCTTATGGGATGGGCGGCGGCAACAGGCTCGTTGGATGCGGCAGCCTGGGTAATGGGCGGCATAATGTTTGCCTGGCAGTTTCCGCATTTCAACTCGCTGGCTTATACGCTGAGGGCTGACTACTCCAAGGCGGGCTACCGGATGATGTCGGTGACCAGGCCGAGGCTGAATGCCCGTGTGGCCCTGAGATACTCGCTTTTGATGTTCCCGCTATCTGCGATGCTGACTTATCTGGGTGTCACGGATACCTGGTTCCTGGCTGACTCGTCAATTGCTAATGGTTTCATGGCTTACTGTGCCTATGCGTTTTGGAAACAGCCGGATGGGAAGAGGTCGCGGAGACTGTTTTTCAGCAGCCTGGTGCACCTGCCTGTATTGCTTACGTTGATCATGGTTCACAAGTTTATTCAGGATAGGAAACGGTCTTTAAAGCAAAAGGACGCATAAAGCCTTTTTTCATTTTATTTTTAGGTCATCTGTCGATGAGTAGATTCTGGAAATACATTCTTTTCTTTGCTGCTGTTCATTTTAGTAAAGAAAACATTCACAATGATAGCAGATTTTTGAGGCCTATAATTGAGTAAGTAGGACACACACATGCACACACATGAGTAAAAAAAAAAAAGCAAAAATGAGTCGGAAATTTTGCGCCAAAGTCGTGTATCTGCTTATACCTTTTTAGTCGAAGAAATTAAAAATGAGCGGAATAAAAACGAAGCTATGAATAAAACTTGTATCAGCTTCAACATTTTTTGTTTTATTCCATTTTTCTTTATTTCATTCATGGGTAAAGACAGTTTATACACATATATATTGGTTTTATATTAAATACACTCATTTATCTAAACCTACCGCCTTTGTCAGACGTTTACTTGTTCAAGTATACTTATTTATTGGCTCTTTTTAGCTCTCTTGTTAACGTTTGATTCTGTCAAGACACCATGCAGTGCATCCGTGTCCTGTGGACCCTGCTGACCGCAACGCTATTCGGCAACCTCCTAGCTTATGCATCTTTGCAAAGCGTTAAAACCTCGGTCAATCAGGGATACCTAACGATCAATGCGGAGGGCTCATACCAAGTGCAGGCACAGGAACAACAGCTAAACCGGCGCAAAGTCGTGTATGTAACCAGTACAAAAACTAATGTACGCACAGTGACCACTACTACATCTTCATCAACCACTTCAATCTCTCCAACTCCTTCAACTTCTTCTGCGCCTGATGGTCAGCTTCTCATTACAGTGACAGGCGAATCTCCCACCACGAGAACCTTCAATTTTTCAGATATGCCTACGCTTTTTGGAATGGTGACGGTTACAAGAACGGATGTTTTGGTTGTATCGACGGATGTGACCACTGTGGTGACTAAGACGGTTACAGCAACGAGCACAGTGACCAACGTCATTGATGAGACAGAAACGGTGGTTGTCACTGAAACCGTCGATAAATGATTATGCCGAAAGCAGAAAGACAACTGGCAACTACATTCGTATATGCATGTTGATTGTGCATTTTATTGACCTGGAAAACTATGGAGCTACAAGCTCTGTTGGTTTATTCTTATCCTGCCAAAGAGTTCTATTCTCCTGGAATGGAGCCACTCCACACCCAGTATTCTGTAGCCGCACAGTGACCATTTAAATAGCCAGTTTTACTTTAATTATATTTTATTTTTATTTTAGTATGATACAGTTTACCGACCAAATGTGCTTAATCTGGGAAACAGCTTGTTTTATAGTGTTTACTCCATTGAAAAAAATTCGATTTCAGTAGTTGTCAACAAGCGGTAATGAGGTTATTCATCCGTAATCAGTGGTTTAAACCCCCTTTTTTGTAGAGCGAGCTTTGACCGGTCGCTCGTTATATGTAGAAAACAGGATGTGCAATTGAATGGATATGTGGGGGTTTTAATTATTTGTATTCTCGAATTTTGTGAAAAGAGAAGGAAAAAATATAAAATAAAAAGAACGAGAAAGCAAAGGAAATCAGAAATTTTGTAGCTTTTTACGCATGCATCATTAAATCCATATCCATATCAACGCACATGTCGGTTTTCTTCTAGACATAAATAAGACAAAAAACAAAGACTAGCAACATTATTATTCTTCTTTAACTAAAGCAAAAAAATTTGCGTTTAGGCAGTCTGGCTTATCTTTTTTTCTACACTATTTTATTTCAATTATTCCATCTTCTATTACATACAGTATTTTTTTTATCTAAAGCTCCTTATTATCCAATTTACTTCGCCTGCTTATTATATTGTTCAGCTACTTTACTATATTTACCATGCTATGCAGCCGTCTAATATCTATGTTCTTATCTCTGGCACTATTCGGCAATTTAGCTTTTGCATCCTCTCAAGTCAATGATATCTCAATCACGCAAGAGTACTCGTTTACTAGCCCAACGCCATATCAAGTGCAGACACATGTGAAACTGCTAAACCGACGTAAAGTCATTTATAAAACCAGCACAACAACTAGAACATTTACACTGACCACTTCTCTTTCCACATCAGAAACATCAAGTTTTACTTTGCCCACAGATGTGCCGGATGACGCAGATAAAGGTAAGCCTCCCACAAGGCCTATATCCTCTTCAAAGTCTTCCACCGTTAAAAAGACAACGAAGACTTTAACGGATCATGTAACCAAAACAAAGGATGTGACCGTAACAAGAACAAAGAAGATTACTAAGAGTAAAACAAAGACCAAGGTCATAGACAAGACCAAAACTGTGTTTGTCACTACTACCGTCGATGGAGACTGATTCTAAAGCAGGTGTGTAATTGAAAATTTTTTTACATATGCAAACATGTGTGTGGTTCGTTGTCCTAGAAAACTAATGGAGTTACAGGCTCTGGGATTTCTAATTGTACTGCCAAGATTTTATTTTTCTAGAACTTTATCCCTCATCCAATACTCTGAGGTCTAAATTGACTTTTTATTAAACAATTTTACTTTTTCTTAAGAATTTCAAGCCTTTCTGTATAAATAATATACAATTCACCAACCAAGCGTACACAAACATCTTGTAAAGCGATTTTGAGAGTACATAATAATTATAATAAAATGTATCGATACTAGTCGTGAAACGCTTATTAGACTGTGCATATTTAATTCTATTTTGCAGACGATGACCCGTTAGGTATCGAAGGAGCTATGGTCACCTGCTTTTCAAACATGAAACGAGTGTGTACAAGTGAGTGAGGACGTGGCTTTTCTGTGTTTGAATGTCTAAATGTAGTAAAAAGAGATAGGAAATAGTGCAAAAAAAGATGAGAAAAGTAAATTAAAAGGCTTGTGGCTTTCTACACATCCATCTGTAAAGCCATATCCATACACATATCCATATAAATGCCGACTTGGTACGTGACCAAAGAAAAAAGGCAGGCAGCATCATTAGTTTCCTCCCTTAAATTGGAACAATTTATTGCACGTTTGAATAAAAAAGTTTTCTCTTGCTCTGCGGTTTTATATAAATTATTTTACTTTAAACAACAAGCATTGTTATCCAAAGCAAATTCGTCAGTATATTGCACTTGTTTTTATTATTCAGCTATCTTTCTCTATACCCCATGATTTACAATCGTGTTCTATGTGCACTGTCCGCTCTAGCTCTATTTGGCAATTTAGCTTGTGCATTTACTCAAATAAATAATGCCTCAATCAAACAGGGGCATTCAACGGCTAATCCGACAACATACCAAGCGCAGACACATCGACAAAAACTAAACCAACGTAAAATCATTTATATAACCAGTACTAGTACAGTAGGCACAGTAACTATAACTACATTTTCGATACCATCTAATCTTTCTACGTCTGCCTCATCAGATAACCCTTCCACAGCAGAAACGCCTACTTTGGCAGACACGTTTACTACAGCAAACGCACCTAAAGCAGACATACCTTCAACAGCAGAAACATCTACTACAACAGACACATCCACTTCAGAAGAAACACCATCTACATCATCTACATCATCTACATCATCTACATCATCTACATTATCTACATCATCTACATCATCTACATCATCTACATCTTCTACATCATCTACATCATCTACACCCTTTACATCAGCTACATCTTCTACATCAGTTACACCCTCTACGTCCTCTACACCTTCCATCTCTTCCACATCAGAAACATCAAGTTTTACTTTGCCCACAGATGCGCCGGATGACATAGATAAGGATGAATTCCCCACAACGCCTACTTCCTCTTCAAAGTCGTCCACCGCTAAAAAGACAACGAAGACTTCAACTGAGAATGTAACCAAAACAAAGGATGTGACCATTACGAAAACAAAGAAGATTACTAAGAGTAAAACAAAGACCGAGGTCATAGATGAGACAGAAACGGTGGTTGTCACCGAAACAGTCGACGGATAACACCTAGAGCAATATAAATCAGCATGTAATGCGAGTATACAAGTTGTTTCCTTGCTTATTCCTCTCATTCTTATATTTTTTTTGCAAAATATGATGATATATAAATAAATCCAGTACAAAAAAAACCACATCCGTCGCTAGAAAAAAAATATATTTAGTCATCGCTTTTCCAGTATTCAATCCTATCAACAACCACATCGTCGTTGACAAGCTGATAGACATAAACAACGACCTGCCTGCCCTTGACCTCCATCAAGACAAAAGACGGCACCGGGTTCATTTCCAAAGCCCCCCAGGCACCCGTAACGCTGCCAGGGTTGATGAAAAACCTCCCCTGCTCCTCATACGCCTCAAACCTATGTGTATTCCCCGTAACCAACACATCCACATCCATCTGCCTCGCAATACTCGCCAGACTATCCACGTCGCCGTTACACGGCACGGCATAATGCCCGTTTAGCAACCCTATTGTCAGCTCTTGCTGCTGCGTCACCTTGACCGATATCGGATAGCTCTGTGTCTTGTCGTCGTATTCGCCGCGCGCTATATGGAGATCGGGGGTTATGCTACGCAGGTATTCGTATGTCGCTCGGTCTGTTAGATTGCCCGTGCACAGGATTTGGTCGATTTTGCCAGGCACCAGAAGCTTGCGGAACTTTGCCGGGATATCTGCTGCCCGCTGTGGAATGTGAATGTCTCCGAGAACAAGAACCAGCGTCATCTGCGCAAATGAAACTAAAGAAATGTGTGGAATCGAAAAAGGGTTAAATTGACAAGTAAAAGAGAAGAAAATGAAAAAGAGTAACAATAAAAGTGTTTAATGCCGTTTTATTCTGATATAGAGACGTCACCCAAAAAGAGATAAAACAAATCCTATAGTGATTCTTTTTAAAGACGAAATCAACGCTTCAATCCCCAGCGCTATTCCCGATAAACGTCGTGCAGCAGTGGCTTTGCGGCCTCGCTCTTGAGATACCTCAGGTGCGACGCAAAGTTGAGCGAGTACCAGAACAGCTGGCAGTACTCCAGGGCGCTAATGATATCGTCCAGGCGCGCCTCGATAGCCTTGGCATCAGCATCCAGAGCATGGGTTTCCCAGATTTCGTTGATTCGCCGGATCGCCTCCTCGACTACCTCGGGCGAATCACCACTGCTATCATCGGTCTTGGCAGCATCGGCAACATCGCCGCTGCCTGGCTGCCGCGGCACAGAGTCTTGTGTTTCATCGACGTCCATACGCATATCATCTGCATCCTCGGCTGCTGCCCCGGCCTTCTTTTTCTGTCTGCGGGTCTGCGAGGTCACGGCCTGCTTCAGCCGCGCGGCTTGCACTTTGCCGGCTATAAACAGGTGGTAGGGCGTCTGCGGGTTCATCAGCTTGAAGCGGTCTGCGATCAGCGGATCCAGGCTAGCCATGGATGAGGATCCGCCGCTAACGGTCGATTCCTGCCGCCGATGCCCGCTGGACGGTCCCTTGGTCTGCTGCTGATGTTGCTGTTGCTGCTGCTGGCCGTCAGTGCCTCTGCCACCAATATTGGCCGCGCCGTTGTTGTTGCTATTGCCGCTGCCACCGGTAGTTACAGAGGCGCCGCCCAGCGTCCACGAAGAAGCCCGCGCCGACACATCGCCCTCGCCACCAGCATCCAGGGACGACGCCGTAGCAGCGCCCGACGCAGAAACGCCAGTGTTGGTCGTAGCCGAAATAAAGCTAGTCAGATCGCCATCCGCGCCTCCCAGCGGGCCCGACGCACCAGCAGCCCCACCACCGGCAGCCGAAATCTGATCGAACGGCCTAAGCCAATGCACTCGGAGCAACCTCGCAATCTCGTCAGCCATAGCCACCGACCGGTCCCAGCACTGCCTAGACAGCGCGTCCAAGTCGTTGACAAACCCCAGGGTAAGCTCCGGTCTCTTGGCCTTGGCCATGTATCCGCGCTGATACGTCGTGCGATCAAAGGGCATGCCGGTCTGCCGCTCAAACATGGCAGACAGGTCCACAGAAGAGTTTCTCGACGACGAAACGCCATCACCGAGCGTCTCCGACATGTTCTCGCCTGCCAGCGAGGAATTGTCGCCGCCGGCAGCAGACTGCTTGCTAGAAGATCCCGTATGTATCTGGCTGATCGGGACTCCACGACCCATGGACGATGCCGACGCCGCAAGGTTAGTGCCACCGGCAGAGTCGTTGGCTCCGCCAGCGCTCATCGCCGTCTTGACCTCCTCGTTAACCAAAAGGTCCTCGAACAAGTGCTCGCGGATCTGCAGCACGCAGGCATAAAGGTGGATCTGGCATGACGCGCCCATGATCTCGAAATTAGCGTGCCTACGCGCCGAAAAAGTATCCGCATAGCGATCCAGCTCGGCCTGCCACTGCCGGATACGCCGCTCAAGTCCGCCGACAACCTCTGCCAGCCGACGAAGCCTGGCAGACCAGCCAAGCGAATGCGTCGGCAGGTTATCGTAGAACAATGTGCCGCGGTCGACACGAGGAAAGAACAAGCGGAACATATCTGTGCGCTGCTCGATCATCTGGCCCATGATCAGCGCCAGGATCAGATCGACGCGACAGTTGGACACCGACGTCGGCGGCCGGCGCTGCGCAAAGTCCGCAGCCAGGCCCATCTCCCAGGCCAGCGCACCCGTAGGGTTCTCCGACGCCCAAAGCGCCTCGCTACAGGGAAGCCACACCCAGTGCCACCCGGGCTTGATGATAGGCGGGCGGCCCATAGCCAGCCCGTTGAAGCGCTCCAGCTGGAATATCGCCCACCACGCGCGCCGCCGCTGCTCGTGCTCCAGGATGCCCCCGGGCCTGCTCAGCACCTCGAGCCTGGCCGGGTGCGAGTGCTCCGACCACCCGCTCTCATAAAGCCCCATGTTGTTCGTCACCGGCGGAAGCAAAAACTCCTCATCCAGCAAATGATACTGCCCAATAAACGCCAGCTGCACCGCCAGTTTCTCATACGCAGCGCCCTCCTGCCAATGCCCAGAAACCGACATATACAGGGCAAGAATGGCTATGGACTGCAGCGTCGACAGCCTGGCGTTCTTCAAGGCCTCCGGAAGCAGCGTCTGCGCAGCTCGCGCATATCTTTGCCCTCGCCTATAAGGGCGTCTAAAGGCCTGTGGCGTCGACGACGGCGGCTGCTTGGATACGTCGCGGTCGCGGAACCTGCTTGATATAGCCTGCACCGCGTAGTAGAGGATCGGATCAACGGTTCCTTCCAGCACCTGCTTTTCAAACGTCGGCCGATGCAGTATCGGAAGCCAAGGGTGCACGTAGACAAAGTATTGGCGGATGCCTTCGTCGATGGTCTGCAGGATCGGAATGCTTCCTTGTGTTGATGATGAGCGTGCGCGGGTGTTGCTTGGGCTTTGACCGGGATGTCTGCCGCCGCTGTTCTTTTGCGCTGCCATGCCGCCGTCCCTCGTGGGTCCCGACGACAAGGCGTCGTTGTCTGCGGCGCCGATCGAGAGGTTTGCAGAGGAGCTCGGCGACTGGGTGCGCTGCGGCCGCTGGGATAGCCGAGATAGCTGCTGCGACTGCGACTGCGACTGAGATCGCGATTGGGCCGGAGGCTGCTTGGGCACCGGATTCTGCGAAAAAGTCTGCGAAAGAGTCTGCGAAAGAGTCTGCGGCTGGATGTGCATCTGGCTCTGGGGCACCTGCGCCGACTGCTGCTGCGTCCCTTGCTGCAGCGGAACATACGACGACGACACCTCGCTGGAACGATCAACTGGATTCAGCTTCTGCTTCTGCTGCTGAGCAAACTGCGACTGGGACGCAGTGCCCTGCTGCCCAGCGCCGACCAGCGTTGGATCATACCTAGGGAACGCATAATTAGAGGCAAACAAGGCCGAGTTCCCCTGCATGCCCGCGCCACCAGCACCAGCACCAGCACCAGCGCCCATGGTCTGGCCAGGAACAACCGAGTGGATGCTCTGCGGAAGCGCAATTCCCAGGTTAAAATTCGGCCCAATGCTAGGAATACTGTTAGGGTTGGCATCCAAAAGCTGCGTCGCCGAATTGGCAGCCAGGGCCGAGAGCTCCGGCGGCAGCTCCAACCCCTGAAGCCCCGTAAGCTCAGCCCACAGCTGCCTAACATCCAGATCCAGCCCATCCATAAGGCCCTCGGCACCGTGGCCCAGATCATCGGGATCCACGGGAATCGACATAGCCTTCATCATCCCGCCGCCACTACCATTGCCAACACCATCGTCGCCATCGTCGTCGGTGGTCATCTCGTCGATTATCTTCTGCTGCTTCTGCTTCGTCCCGCCGCCGCAACCACCGGTCTTATTGTCTGGCTGCCCGCCACGCTGCTCGTTTTTCCTCGGCCGTCCGCGCTTCTTATGCGGCGTCAAAACACACTCGTACCCCTTTTTGACACAGTAGCTGCATCGAGGCCGCTCGCCGCCACAGCGGATCTTGCGCAGCCGGCATGCACGACACGCCATGCCTATGGGCTTGTTTGGCCCCGCCATGTCCTTCTGGCTTGGACCAGCAGTAGCAGACGCCGCTGCTGCAGATGCGGGCTTGGTTTTGGCTGACGACGGATCAGCAGCTGGGACAGCCAGGTGCTGCTGCGACTGGACACCCTGGATCAACGGCGTCTGATCGGCAAAGCCAGCCATAAACGCCGGATGCATGGCAGCACCCATTTGCTGTTGCTGCTGCTGCTGCTGCTGCTGTTGTGGTGCTGCTTGTGGCAGGCCTGTTGAGGCAAGCTGCGCTGAAGCAGATGCTGCCACGGCTGCCGCCTGGGCCACCTCTGCTAGTGTCGGCTGTTGACTCGCCAAGGTCCCTGGGTTATTGCTGCTGCCATCGGCTCTATTGCCATTGCTATTACCGTTGCCGCTGTCGTTTGGCGACAACTCTGGTACGTAAAATCCAAAGTTCATATCGACGTAATCGAGGCTCTCAGGATCACCCCTCCCTACCTTTTATTTTTTCAGGGAGCTTATTCTATGATGTATTACGAAAAAGTGTAGAAATAAGGATAATAAGCGCTTTAACAAGATTTTTAATTATTTTTAATAAAAAGAAAAATAAAGAGACAAAAAGTGGGCGTGCAAAAAGAAATAGAACCAATGCAAAATGAAATATGAAAAAAGCAACTATGCTGTTTGGTTTTGTTTGTAAGCGTATGTGCAACATAATCCCCCCTTTAAATTTTTTTTACTCAGTGCTACATGTCTAGAGAGACAAACAAACCGTTTCTTCCCTGCCAAAACCAAAAACCTTGGGCCATTAGGAAAATATTAAAGCAGTCCCGCACCCCCCGCCTCAAAGGCAAATACAGCTGTTAGCTGTTGTTATTTGATCCGAATGAGCAGTGAGGAAATGTCAAGGCTCGAGCGCGCTAATTTATCTGATTGGCTTGTCCACTCAGCCCAACAAAAACGATAAAATAAAATGTTCTGGTTTTGCAAAAAGCAACTCACGATGGAAAAAAAATCGCGCACTTTGCTAAACCTAAAAAAGGCGGGGTAGCAGGCTACGACGACGACATCGGCGATGGCGATGACGAGGCAGCAAAGGGCGCGTTGCTCCTCAGCAGCCTCAGGCGACCCAGCGGCGGCAGGGGCCTGGGCGATAAGGCCGATGCATTGGGCGGAGGCAGCGGGATGGATCTCCTGGTGGCAATGGCCGGCAACGCAGGCAGTGCGACATCGGGGATTTCCAGGCCGCCCAACGCAAGCACCAGAAAAACGGCCATAAACGCCGTCCAGTGCGCAGCCTGCACCAGCAGCAGCCCCACATAGGCCCTGTGCGGCGGCACAGCAAAGCTCCCGGCCAGCAAAACCGCCAGATCCACAAGCTGCAGTGGCAACGCAAAGTACTGGATCCGCCGAAGCAGCCGTTCTTTGCGCGCCGCGCTCCACATCAGCGCCAACGCCTGGCGACGCCCAGAAAGCGGCAGCCCCTGCTGCTGCTGCTTTTGCTGGCAGTCGGCCTCGACTTTTTTCCAGCTGCATCGCGCCAGAAGAGCAAGCGCCACAGCAGGCGACCATTCGCCACGTCGGTCATCGGCAATGGAGCCAGGGCATCTGCTGGACCACCAGGCGGCCAGAGCAGCCTCGTTGCGGCTGACCAGACGCAGGGTCTGCACAGCGTGCACCCTGCGCGTATGTGCCAGGCTAGCACAGGCGTACCACACAGCGACCATCTGCAATACGCCCACAGCCAGCACGCCGCCGCCCCTAGTTGCGCCATCGTACAGCGTAGCGACGCCGACAAAAACAACAATACCCGGCACAAGCCTCTTCTCGGTGCCAGCCAGCCGCGCCCTGACCACGCCCCAGCCCTTGGCAAGCGCCAGCACAGCCAGCAGATGGGCGCCGTCGGCCAAGGCGTCAACCAGACTAGTGGAAACCACAATCATAGTGACCTCGTACGACCCCGACCCCCACAGATTGTACCTGCTCTGGTCCGCCAAGCAGCTCATGAACCGCAAAACCGGCACAAACCCCAGGACAACGCCCATCACCGGCCGCGTCCGACGGCAGAAATGCGCATGCGCCTGCTGCGCCACCCAGCACGCCGTAGCAAACGCCCACAGCGTATAGCACACGGCCGGATACACCTGCTGCACCGGCATCCAGCCCGCCGGCAGGTTCGTCCACTGGCCGTCGTGCCAGCGGTTGGCCATGATCAGATTGTACTTGAACTGGATCGTCGTGGCCGCGCAGTTGGCTATGACCACGGCGTACTCGCCGCCACGATGCACCAGCCACTCCCACTCGTACTCGACCAGAAACACGTCTTTGGCCTTTGACTCGTTGCCCAGAAGCGGCGGGCCGTCCGTGGCAGCAACAGAGACGGCGGTGGTAGATGAGGATGAGGAAGAAACAGAGCTAGAGCCAGCCATTTTCGACCCCGGCCCAAGGGCGCTCGGAGTCTCCGTGTCGGCCGGCCCGCCAAGCTCGCGCTTCTGAATGCCCGTGACACGCGTCGGCCGAGGCAAAATGTCGGCCGCAGCAGTGGGCGCCGACGCCGAAATAAACGAGATCTTCGGTTTCTCATCAACAGCATCCTCGCCATCACCCCTATGCTTCGCCTCCGTCGCATTAGCAGGCTTCGCAGCCTCCGGCTTCACCTTCTTCTGCGGCCGCTTGAGCGCCGTGATAGGCGCAACAAACTCGCTCTCAAGCCAGCTACCGACATCCGAACACAGCATCAACGCAGCAGTCTCATCGTCCGCCCCACGCCCACCCCCCACATGCCGACGCTTCTTCTGCGCCGTATGCAGCCGAGCGACAAAATTATTCACTGCCCGCGCTTTTGCAAATATCAGATACACGTGGTCCAGCTCAATCGGATCCGCATCCCTGACTGGCCGCCCGGTATCCGTCGTATTCATCGACCCGGTACTCAGTAGGTTGTCCAAAATCGCCGTCGCTCGACGCGTCCGCGCCTTCTTCGCCGCTGTGTCCTTTTCAGATGAAAACGCTCCCAGCTCCAGTGCCACCCGGGCACGTCCGTCGCCGCGGAAATCAAACACTCCCAGTTCGCCGAACGTCACCGCTGTGGCGTGTCGCCGGTTGGTGATTTCTGGCGCTGCGTCCAAAAGCGCTGTTTCTCCCGTATAGTTCAGCCCCAAGACATCGTTGGTCGCTAGGATCGCCAGCGTCGTCAGTGTTCCCAATATGCAGCCGCCGTTCCATTTCATACCTGGTAGGGAAAAATATACGTATATAATGTATTATTTTATAATAGGCTGAATAGATGGTTATAAAAAGGTTTATATTGCAAAAGAGATAAAATATAGGTGAATATGGAAGATTGATGAACAGAAATGTTGTTTAGCCGTTATTGAACATAGTAAACATAACGATAAAAAAGAATAGTATTTTACTATAAACAATACAGAAAAGCCAACCTGAATAATCTAGCTACTGCCAAAACTCACTAGCAAAAAAAAAAATAAATGATCCATAAAGCAATAGCACACAGCTCCCTCTTTTGTTCCAAACGTTTGCACACAAGAAATACCGCGACACAAGCCACGTTTCTGTATTGCTGCTCCATGTGTCCTATTCTTGAGCACAAAAAACAGCAAGGCTTGGAAATGCCAAGTCAATTGATAGACGTCATCTCTCCCACCCCATATAGAAAAGGCGCAGCTTGTTCTAATCCATGCTTAATCAGATACGAGCCTGATCCTAATCTACCAGTCTCGTTTATTTCCAACACGTCACGTTAGTATTTCTCGTTTTTCCGGTTCGCAGCATTCCAAGCTTTAAAATATTATTATTCTTTTTAATTTCGCAGACCCTTGTGAATGCGAAACCCATCTTGGTGTATTTTCACTTTTACGCTCAATTCAGATTAACTATTAGCCTCCAACAACCCTTTTCTTTTTTTTTTTCTCATCAAAGCAATGACCGAAGCGCTGATTGACGAGTTTTACACCGCGCGCAATCTCCTCTACCTCGGCGCCTTCCCACAGGCGCTGCAGGCCCTGGCGCAGATAACACGCACGGCCAACGAGACAGAAAAGCAGGCCATAAAGTACCGGGCATATCTGGGACAAGGCAACCACAGAATGGTTATAAACGACCTCGGCTCATCCACGTCGTCCATGGCACCGGCTCTCCAGGCGCTGTACCACTTGGCAACGTATCTCCAGGCAACCGACGAGGCAACCAAGGAGGCAGTGGGGGCAAGCGTTGAGGAGCTGGTGGGAGTGCAGAATAACCTTGTGGACGGGACATTTGTTGCCATTGTCAGCCAGATACTGGTTAATATGCAAAAGCACGAGGAGGCGTTGAAGCTGCTTGCGATGCATCCGAAGAACCTGGAGTGTATAGCGCTTTCGGTCGTTGTATTGCTGCAGATCAATAGGGTTGATATGGCGCAGAAGCTGGTTGCTCGCACGCGTGGTTGGGCGGAGGACTCGCCTATTGCACAGCTCGCTGAGGCATGGACCAATTTGTATGTTGGTGGGGGCAAGTATACGGAGGCTTCGTATATTTTCGAGGAGCTGGCTCAGGCGTCTTCGGTGACCACCGTGTGCCTGCTTAATTCCCTGGCCGTGGTCAAGATGCATCTGGGCCAGCTGCCCGAGGCCGAGGCATTTTTGGAAGAGGCCCTGGCTAAGGAATCGAATAACCCGGATACCCTGGCCAACCTGGTTGTGTGCGCTAATCTTGCGGCCAAGCCATTGGAGACCAAGAACCGGTATCTGAGCCAGCTCAGGGACGTTGCCCCCAACCATCCGTTTGTTCTGGACCTTGCTGCCAAGGACGCCGAGTTTGACGCGCTGGCTGCGAAATACGCCAAATGAAGCAAGCCGTTGCGACAACTTTTCATCCAATTCCAATAAAAACATCACAACCCCTTTTTCTCAAGTGCAATTGCGATATGAAATAGTATAAGAGTTGTTTAAATTACACAGAGTTAAAGCTGATATGTCACTGCGCTGTTGGCCTTGACAGAGTAAAGCCAGACATACGAGCACCCTTCTCGCCGGTAACGCTCCATAACGGACCGCAGCTCTACCACGTATGCTCGCTGATGGGCAGAACACAGCTCCATTACGCGCTTGTAGCCGGCATCTGTCAGAATGCTGGCTTCGCCCGATAGCCTGCGAACAAGCTCTGGGCCGAGATCCAGAACCAGGACAGGCGCGCTCTTGACCTCACCCATGATGCGGCTGACACTGGTCATTGCTCGCTCGGTCAGCGCCATCTTGAGCTTGTGCTTGGACCGGTTCAGATTCTTGGTCGACGTCTGCTGCGGATTCACGAGCACGAGCTCCAATCGCGCATTGCCTGCTCCTCCGCCATCGCGCCCTCCTCCTCCTCCTCCTCCACCATGGCCGCCACCACTGCCGCCAACAGCTCCACTGCCGCTGCCATGGGCGCTGGAACTGTAGCTCGAATGATTGTTGCCGCTGGCTCCAGACAGAGGCACGAAATGCGCGCCGATGCCACCAGCGATGCCGCCAACCGAGCCCACAGAGCCAATGCCCAGACCTGACTCGATCCCGGAATAGGGCTGCGAGGCGATATGGCCGCCCAAGCCCAAAAGCTGGTGCTGCCCGCCATAAACAAGCCCATTGCCATTGCCGCCACCACCGCTGCTGCTGCCGCCGCCAATAGTTCCGCTGCCGCTGCCACCAGCCGAGCCAGAAATGTCCGAAGCAGACAAGTCATTAAAGAAACTCAGGGCCGGGCCCACAAGCGGCCTCCGCATCGTGCTGGTACCACCGCCGCCATCGCCGCCAGAGCCAGCCACGCCAGCCGCGGCTCCAGCAACTGAGGCAGCGACAGTGTAACCAGCGCCGCCCTTGCTCTCGTGAATCTTCAGATCAACGCGGAACTGCTCGTTAATGTCCATCATCAGCCACTCGCACAGCCGCTCCCGCGGGACCTCGCACTCGACGCGGCGCAAGATATTCTTTACCTTGTACATGTATTTTTCCAGATGCAGCGGACCAGCAGATACAGCGGTAGCCTTAGAAACCGCTGCCGCCGCCGCTGCAGCCGAGGAACTGCCCTTTCGCGACGACCCGGCAGCTCGCTGCTTATTCTCATTGGCACTGCTGTATCCGCTGCCGCCGGAATTAGCAGGCTTGCGCTTGATCGTGATGATCCAGTTCATCCCTTGATCCCGACATATGTCAACCAGCCTTTCCATCGTCATCTCGGGGTCGTCGTTGAACAGGAAATCGGTCCGCAGGCCTCGCGCCCAAAGCTCCCTTGCCAGGGCGATTCTTTCGCGAAGCATCGGCCGCGTTCCAAACGACGCAACCACGATGTCGCAGCGCTTCCGCGTCCATATGCCGAAAGACGGCGTGGAAGACGCCTCGGCTGCCTGCAGCACCTGCTGCTGGTACCGCGCCATCTCCTGGACGACCAGGTCCAGCTGGATCTGCACGCCAACGCAGACGACGTCGCGCGCGGTCCCGAGCACCGCGCTTCCCGAAGACAGGTTCGTCCCAATCGGCACCCATGTGTCGCTCGCAGAGTGTCCGACAGACCCCGACGACGACGGAAACGACGGAAAAGATGGACTAGTGGGAGACCCAAGCTGCTTATCGTACATCTGCTGCCACACGTCCGTCGAGTGGATCGATCCCATGCGTCGCGCAAACGACATAGACGATGTCTCTGCCGCGCCCATGGGCTTTTTGTCGGCCGCGCTAAATGCAGACGACTTGCCGTGGTCGCGCATGCCTCCTCCTTTGGCATCAGCGTCCCACGCGTAGCTGCCAGCGAGGTGCCTGAACCGCTTGAGCAGACCGTCGTAGCGCCCGCCCACCGCCAGCACCTGAGGCACCTTTGACCGGCTGCCGACCCTGTCAGTCATGATCTGGAACGCATAGCCGCCCTCGTAGTACGCGTAATGGTGGTTGAACAGCGGCGAGTAGACAAACGGAATTACCACGCCGAAATGCCGGACCATCGACTCGACAAAGCGAAGCTCGTTGAACGCGCGAATCGCCGCCTGCACATACAGCGCGCCGCGCGCAGCAAACAGCGTACCACCCATGCCGCAGTCGCTGCCAATGCGGCCCAGCACTTCTCTTTGCACGGCGTTGACGTCGCCGCGGATATCCATAAACAGCTGGAGCCGGTCCAAGGTCTGTGCATTCAAGCGGGCGCCCGTGGTCAAGCTCATCGCCTGGATTCGCTGGCGCACGGCCTGCGGCGTGTCCTTGTACAGGCTGCCCAGACAGAAGCACACGTTGCGCACAAACTGCACATGCCGCTGCTGCTCCTCGGCGCCGCCGGGCCGTCTGTCAAACAACGCCGGGTTCTTGCGATCCGACGCCGCCAGCGGCCACTCGGGATGCAAGACGCCGCAGAACGCCAGGATCGCGTCCAGAATGCTCATGTGGTTGAGCATCAGCACCGTGGGCAGCCGGCGAAACGGCGGCAGCTCGTCTAGGACCTCGCACGCAACAGAGACCACCTCTGCGGCGGCCACGGCATGCGCGCTGCGATTGGTCACTGCGTCGAACGATGCCGCCGTATGCGCAATTGGCTGGCCACCCGCGGCGTTGGCAACAAAGTACCTGTCGAAGCAATAGCGCTTGATCTCGGTCATCCGCGTGCGCGCGACGTACCTGGCAAACGGCACCGCATGGTCGTAGGGAAGCTGCACGACGTTGCCGCGCGCGTCCATGTACAGCGCCGGACGCTGGTACGTGTCCAAGAGCGCCGTTCTCGGGGTAAGCGCCGGCGTCGACAGCTCCACGGCCGCATGCACCCTGAAGACGCGCGTCATCAGCTCACGTACGCGGTCCAAGAACACCGCATTGAGCTGCTCCGTCTGCACATCGTTGGCCCGGTAATCAAAGGTCGCGTCGATGTGCGCGTCCGGCGTGCGCGCAAACAAAGACTCCATCAGCCGCCCAAAGTACGGCTGCGACGGATTGGCTATGGTCCTGATGGTCTCGCGCATATGCTCGTCCTCGACGCGCGGCGGCAAAAGATCGCTTTCCAGCAGCTCCGTACTAGAAGGACGCAGGCGCGGCGTGTGGTTGAGCAATCTGCGAATGATCCGGTGCTGCAGCTGTAGGCGCTCCACGGGAAAGTCCGCGGGAAACTCGATCTCTGGCTTTCGCAGATTGTGCAGCACAGACGCGCGTTCCATGCCTGTGTTCAGCGGATAGCACATCTCAAAGAATATGATGCCCAGCGAGTACATATCCACCTTCTGGTTGTACCGCGCCGCGCCGCCCTGCGCCGACGTCACCTCGGGCGCGACATACGACGACGTGCCGATGTCTGCCGTCAACGCGTCCTCGACGCTGCGGTCCAGGCTGACATGTCGCGAAACGGCGCTTGCGTCCATGGGCGCAAAGCTCGACGTGGCCAGGCCAAAGTCGCCGATCTTGACGTCGCCCGCTCCGTCGAGAAACGCATTGACCGGCTTCAGGTCCCTGTGAATCACGCCGCACTGATGGATGTGGTTCAGGCCCTCGAGAATCTGCCTGAAAATGCGCCAGCCCTCCTTTTCGTCAATGCCCTCGCGGATCAGGTCGCTGAGCGTCTTGTTTTCGCAGTACTCCATCTGGATATATAGTATCTGGTTCTTGCGTCTCCCCGTCGCTGCTGCCGCCGCTGGCTTTTTTGCAGCCGAGGACGTGCGCGATCGACGTCGCACGCGCACATTGTTGCTTTGCAAAGATGAGTCAGAGTCACTCGTCTCGGTCCCGAATGCCCGCACCGGCAGGTCCTTCAATGCGCTATGCGAGGGCCGCGCGCCCTTGCCGGCTCCGGGCGTTTCGTCGGCCGTATCGGCGCCGTCGTCGCCCATGGTTCCGAACCGGATGGCCGAAAAGACCTTGTTCGAGCGGCCTCCCTGCGCTGCCGTAAGCATGCCCTCGTCGTCGCCCGAGCGCGGCGTTATGGTGTCCATTCTGCTAGGCGCCTCTCCTTCGGAGCAGACATTGTCGCTGTCGCCAGTGCTGTCGCTGTCGGTACCGCTGCTGCCTGAATCAGTTCCGCTAGACCCGCTAGATCCATCGTCATTATCGTCATTATCGTCATTATCATCACTGTCGTCATTGTCGTCGTCTTCAGAGGACCAGGGCGACATCGATGTCGTACCTGCGCCCGCCAGAGCAAATCCGCTGCTTGCAAATTGCTCTTCATCATCGTCATCTGTGGAGACCAGCCCGCGCGCGCTGCTGAGCTCGCTGTCTTCTTCGGGAATCCCAGCGAACCGCTCCTCCATATCCTCAACCCAAGTCGTGTAGTAGCGAACAACGTTTTGGTGGTGCAGCCTAGAAAGCGTAGTCACCTCTCTAAAAATTTTCCGATTGCTCTCGGTGTCGCGCGCATCCAGCTTGATCTTCTTGATCGCATAGTACCGGCCATCAATTCTGTTGCGCGCCTTTACCACAGAGCCAAACCCGCCTTTGCCCAAAAACTCGATTTCCTCGAAATCATTTCTGTATCGCGACGCCGACGGACGGATAAACCGCTCTTCTGTAGACGAAAGCGGCGTGGTGACGCGCTTTGGCATTCGCTTCGACGACGCTACAGACGCAGCTGTCTTTCTCGCGTCTGCCGATGGTTGCGACGCAAAATGCCTGGCAACAGGCTGGTTGATATCCTTTGACGACGCTATGTTCCGCTGTGCTACCGAAAAATAAGGCTTCTGCAGATGCCCATGCTGCTGGTACTGGCGGCTGTCCAGCGACGATGACGACGACGACAAAGAAGAAGAAGAAGAGGCAGATTTGATTGCAGATACCTCGGCCTTGTCTGCCAAGCGAGCAGCCGATCGCTGCAGTTCAAAGTTAAGGCCGCGCGACGCGCTGTCCAGCGCCTGGTTCTGCACCGACGGCTCGCCATCCAAGCCCTGGTTGAAAAAGGAATCGTTCAGGGCCTCCATGGCCGTCGGCCTCTGCCTGTGGTCGGTAACAAGCATCATCTCCAGGACAGCAAAAAGACCAGGCGCCATCGAATCCCTGTTTGCATAGAGAACGCGCGGCTCCTGGCCAATAGGCACGCCCCTTAATGCGTCCAAGCCTAGCGCCATAAGCAGGCCAGCGACGCCAGCACACCAAATGTCGTTTTTGCGGCCAAGCATATCGGGTCTATCCAGGACCTCGGGCGCAACGCGGATCTCGTTACCAACGGCATCTCCGATCGAGCCCGAAAGAGGCGTCAGCCGATGAAGAGCAATCAGCTCTTCGCGATAACTGGCATTGAAGAGCCTGGCTGTAAACCGACCGCGGCCCTCCTTGGTAAGCAGGATATTGCTGGGAGCCACGCCTCGATGTATAAAGCCGGCGGTATGCAGGTTGACAAGCGCAAGCAGGATCTGTCGCAGGTATCGCCTGGTTTGCGCAGTGGCTATGGTGCCGCAGGACTCGAGCACGTCCTCCAACGTCGAGCCGTCGTGCGAAGATAGCGGATCGCTAAGGACCCAGAGCCGCACGCCCGGATGCTGGCTTTGCTCCTCGAGCACCTCGAGATGGCAGCCGTAAACCGTGACTAGGTTTGGATGGCGAATCTGCGCCAGATCGCTTATTCGCGACCTTACCTTCTCCAGCTGCCGTCTACCGTTATCTGTAAAATAGTGCAAGGTTGTTATTGAAAAACACTGCACAGTAAATCGATCTGACAGGTGGATGCTGGCGCCCATGAGGTCGGTGGGGTAAGCGTCGTATACGGTGCACAGGGAATCGACGATCGTCGACTCTTCAAGCGCAACTGTCGTAAAGCAGCCGTCTCTGCTGC
>JANBOW010000028.1:0-34916 GCA_027575335.1 Coemansia sp. RSA 2599 | reverse complement strand
TCTTGCGGAAAACGACAGAGCAACTGGTATTATCAAAGACCAGGCGCAGCTTGTAAAAAAGACACCAGAGCTGGCCCAGTTCAATCGGGATGCTTCGAGAGACATTGGAATCATGGCAACTAGCTACCTGCCCTTCTACAGAAGGATTAGCGATTACTTTAATTGAGAGTTTAAAGTAATCAATGAACGGCAGCATATTAACATTAAATCTGTGGAGAAAAAGAGTCGCTTGGTAAGGAAACGGCCAAAAGGTGGTTTATTCGTATGTTTATTCAATAGCTTGGGTCTATTAGCACCATATATTTTACTTGAAAACAACGCTTGTGTGAGCAAGGGGGTATGTTTCTGCTTGTATAGCAATACTGACGTGACTGTCGCTATTGCGGTCGATGTTCTGTGATTTTTTTCTTCCCGCTCTAGACTTTGTTACAAGCTGGACAAATTCCACTTTGAGCTGGCCGATGCTGCATGTGGGTGTACAAAGGATTTTCCGGCTTGAACCATCGCAAATCCAAACATCCTTTCCTTTACTCTACAACATATCATGTAACAAACAGCTGGTATATCCAATAAAGTCAAGGAATGGGAGCCAGACAATAACAGCAACAAAAAAAAGCCAATGAAAAGTCGATGCATACTTACAAAAGACATGCGGAAACGAGATTGTCCATATATCCAACTTTGGTCCTTTCTAATTGGGGATTTCTACCCACAAGTCAAAGGCCCGTCTAAAATAAAAACAACAAGGACACGTCGTTGTCTATCGCCCCATTCCCCTCCTCCTCCTCGCTTTCATTTCTCAGCTCTCCGACCTCACTATTATTCTCTCCACCCAGCGTATCGCCTATTCCTTAACTTTCTGTATATCCACAGTAAGCCCGTTGGGGGGAGAAAAACAGAGATTAAAAGAAAACAATGGTGGATCTGGCTAGTCTTCCTGACGTCATTATCAAGCATATCATCCGACACGCGCTTACGCCCAAGCCAGAGCTCTCGCTAGCCCTGGATCTCCTCTGGATCTGCCACAGCTGGCGGCAGATGGGTCTTGCGCTGGTTTTCGACCACGCCTATTTCATCGAACCAGCCGAGCCACGCGACACGTCCGACGAAGCCAGGCTGCTGCAGCGCTGCGAGACAAACATCCCCATGATCGTAGCGTCCAACAGCACCGGCTGCGTAAAGTCCCTAGCCGTGTCGCTTAAAACAACCGATACGCTGCTGCGTTTTCTAAATACCATGGACGACGAGAAGCTCCTGGGACTCGGCAAACACAAATGGGCTGGTGTTAAAAGGCTCCGGGTCGACGTTGATTGGCCATCCAGCAGATGGTTCGACGGACACAGGGGTGGTGCAGAAGAAAACAGACAGCCGGCTGCCGATGAGCTGGCGCGGCTGTTAGCCAGAACGCTGAAGGAGCATATGCCGCAGATAGAGACTCTGACCGTTGACAGCGTCAGAGATGGCCTGGCGTCGAGAGAAGCAAGCGGCGTCATCATTGGCTGCTTTCTCCCGCAGCTCTCCATGCTTAGTTCAGACAACGGAGCTGTTTTCGGCGGCCAATTGGCTGCCAATCTGACCAGGATCCGGGTACATATGGCGTCAGAAGGCGCAAACCTGCTTCCCGGCCTTGTTTTCGGGCAACTGACGCAGATGGAGCTTATCAACGTGCCCAGGGCCTTCAGCTGGTCGCTCTTTGATCGATCGGGACAGGCAGACGAGATTAACTTTGCCAGTCTGCAGTCGCTAAAGCTCGTATTCAGGGGCCGGGAAACCAGTGAGAGACGGCAGGGAAATCAAAAAATACGGTTTCCCAAGCTGCAAAAACTGTCAGTCATCGGATGGTACGAAAACTACTCGCTGTTCAACGCTGCCGTGTTCCCCAGCCATCTCCGGCGCATCGAGCTTTCCGAGTGCTTCGGCGCAATGGTCGAGATCACCGATACCCAGACCATCCAGACAGCAGACAGGCTGACCATCAACATAACGCAGGATGTCGAGGAACACGCGTTCTACCGAACGACCAACCATTATTTTGGCGCCAACAACCAAAATGTCCGTTACAGCGAACTATACCTCGGCTACCACCAATACCCACTGCGTTCTGAAAACATCAGCTGGCACTCTTTGCACTATCTGCATATCATCCATTTTGTTGGTTTTGCACAGATGCTAGCGCTGCTTCCACGCTGCCCCAGACTCAGGGAACTGAGTATCAGCAATGTGGCTTTTGAAGAAAACGCAGAGTTTGCTGTCTTGCCACAGAACCTAAGTGTTCAAAAAATCACTATTCTGTCGGACTATGATAGAGATATGATTGGTTGTATACAAGAGTGCATAAGGTACCTGGTCGTTGGACTTGCCCGGTTGCGCAGTCTGAATACCAATATCGATGTCTTTAGATACCTGGATAGCCTGATTAAAGAGGAGGCAGAGGAGTATCCGCATCTAAAGAACTTGGCTATTAACGAGGGAGAGCTGTTTTAATATTTCAATTTTCTTTTTTTAAAAAAAAAACCACTTGGCAAAATAAATTATACACCACGGCTATACAAAGCTGCATTTATTTATTTTTTTTTGCTTTCTGTGTGTTTACCGATTTTCGTGGGTTGGTAAAAAAAATGGCGTTGTGAGATATATTTCAAGCTGACCATTGCCCAAATTTTATATTTGACACTGGAGGATATGCGCAGAATAACTGATTTATAGTGGTAACGCACTGTAAACAAGACAATATTTGTAATGTTCAACGTCTTTAACATCGCTACTCCGACACATAAGCACTGCAAGTCGCTAAAGCAGCTTACAAGTAAGACTGACTTGACAAATAATTACCTGCGCAAAAAAAAAAAAACAATTGAAGCTGCAGGTTTCACGCAAATATTATAGCCGTAGTGTACCAAGTACGTTTTTTTTTCAAACATATGAAAAGAATAGGGACATGGCCAATCTCGTCTCCTCCCCCCTTGAATTATGTTTATATGAAATAACAAATAAGTTAATAGGACAATCTCTGGAATCAACGGAGATTGTAATAATTAAACATGCACTATTTAACGAACCAATAATTGCGTTTATTTGTAATCTTTAAAACACCTAGCGACAATAAACAACAAGAAATAACAGGGGCGGCATTCAAATACTTGGACACCAACAAGCAAGCTAACAAACAAGCAAGCTAACAAACAAGCAAACGCGGGATTGCTTTTTTTTATTCGCTGGATCGCCAGAGCGAAAAAGAAACCAAGGAATTCCATGATCACCATGGGGTTTTTTTTGCACCTCATTGATATGCGCATTATTGCCATAAAGGATATTTTGAAGAAAAAAAAAGTGACACTATCGAAAATCAGTAACACATGATGGCAAGTAGTTCTTTCTACGCTTTCTAATTATAAATAAACAGGCTAAAACATTTTTTAAAAAAAACGATTGACTTGACGTTGTCATTTGAACCATCTACTATCTCTCGGAATTTCAATAAACCCAGATAAAAAATAAACCACCCATGCGATATCTGAAACTGTCAAATATTAAAAAATAACGAAGCAATGGAAGTTGGGATATGATAAAAAAAGTGCCACATAATAAATGATGCATTAGGCAACTAGCGGAATTGAAAAAATAAATAAATCAATTTAGCAAGTATACACACCCACACACACACACAAAAAAAAGTACAGATTTTTTCCAATGTTGCAAGGGTATGGCAGCTATGAGCTCAAAAGCGCTTTTTTCTTTACAAAGCACAAGGATAACAACCGATTGACTGGCAATTTATACATTTACGTCAGATGTACATTTTCTAAATAAAAAGGATGCTGATTATGTAAATCTATTTTACTTTTAAGGTAATATGGATTGGTGATCGCAAATATAAAAGGCTAGTACGTTTTTTCCCAAGTAGGAATGATGTGGATTATTATTTTAAAGAATCTCTTTGAAGGCTTTAACACAGGTAAAAGAAAAAAATCCCCCAATTCCTAAAGGCTTTCCATAGTGAGACGGGAAAAAGGGGAAAAAAGGTGAGTAAAGGACCAGAGTCAGTTATTTTGTATTACTTTCTATGGGGAAAAATGATTTCTTTATTTGATGCCTGCGTTTGTAACTCCTTATTCCATTAAGAGAAATTTGCAAAAACACAGATGTTTCCGAGGGATCCCGTGTCGCCACTTGGTAGAAAGAGGCATGCAAAGATATAAATATTATTTTCCTTTGCAAAAGACATACGAGTATTGCGGGGAGGAACAACCTCGTTGTTTTTTTTTCTCCCGCCAGCACGAAAATGAATTAAATGGTTCATCCGAGCTGCGTCGGTTCCTCATATAAAACACTGCTGGTCTGGCCTCTTATTTCCTTCTTGGCTATCCAGCCGCATCTACAAGGACCCTTTCTCTCTATCTCTGCCTCTATCCTTTGTTGCTGTTGCTAATAACATTTAGGTTCGGACTATTTGTGATTTTTGCTTTCTTTTATATTCTTGTAAATCGAAGGCAGCCAAGCCGATTCTATCCATCCACTTGTCTTTTATTATCACTGCCACATAAACTCACCCATCATGCTCAAGTCCTACGCGGTCCCGAGCTCAGAAGTGCCCGGCTACTCAGCCATCTACCGGCACCCGGACTACAAAGACGGCAGCCACAACGACGAGTTCAGCCACATAACCACGCTCTACGAGGTGTTTCAAAACCTAGTCGCAACGCGCCCCAAGTCAGAGTTCCTAGGCTCGCGGCCGTACTGCCCAAAAAGCGATTCGTTCGGGCCCTACGAGTGGATAACCACGACGCAGGCCCAAGAGATAGTCGATAGCTTTGGCTCCGGCCTGGACGCGCTGTACGACAAGTACGCGCCGGAAATCCACGAAAAAACGCGGATGCAGCCCCTAGGCATCTTCTCAATCAACCGGCCCGAGTGGCTTCTAAGCGAGCTCGCGGCATTCCGCACGGGCAGGTACAGCGTCGGCGTAATCGACGCGTCGGGCGTGGGCAGGGCCGAGTTCGACATGAACCACTCGGAGATGCGGGTCGTCGTGTGCTCGATGGACAAGATCACCAGGATGCTCGACAGAATCAAGTACACGCCGCGCATAAAGGTCATTATTTCGATGGACAAGCTGGACTGCTCCAGGCCGCACGTGTCGACGCAGCCGTTCAGCCCAAAGATAACCGAGCGGCTGCTCAAGAGAGCCCAGGAGCTCGGCGTGTATCTGACCGATATGGACCAGGTTATCGCCGATGGCAGGGCCAACGCGACGGCGGCTAGGCCGTCCAAGCCCACGGATATCTGCACCCTGTGCTACTCCTCGGGCACCGCAGGCGCACAAAAGGGCGTGCTGGCCACACACGCGTCGTTTGTCTACGCCACCAGGTCGGGTACCCTGGGCATGAAGTTCGCCCCGCAGACGTACTTTTCGTACATTCCGCTCTACCACGTATTCGACAGGTACACCATCTACGCGATAATGCACACTGGTGCGAGAATAGGCTTCTACAGAGGCGACATGCTGGGCTTGCTTGATGACATGCAGCAGCTGCGACCAACCTTTCTGACCATCATCCCACACGTCCTCAACCGGGTATACGACAAGATAGCCCAGGCAACCATTGCCTCAGACTCGCTAACGGGCACGCTGTCGCGCGTGGCATATGCGGCGAAGCTGCGTAAAATAAAGGCCAACCAGGGGTTCAGGCATTCGCTGTGGGACAGGCTGATATTCAACAAAATAGCCGCGCTATTCGGCGGCCGCCTCGAAGTGATGATATGCGGGTCGGCGTATCTGGACCCCAGGGTGCAGGACTTCTTCCGCGTCGTTCTCTCCTGCAACGTCATCCAGGGATACGGCCAGACAGAGATAATGGCCGGCGGCACGATCCAGCGACGCTCAGACGTATCGTCCGACAACGTGGGTATCCCGAACCCAGGCGTCGATCTGCGGCTACGCAGTATCCCAGAGATGAACTACCACGTAACGGACACGCCGGGACCTCGCGGAGAGCTGCTGGTCAGGGGAGCCAACGTGTTTTCGGAATATCTCGGCGATCCCGAAAAAACCCGACAAGCCATGGATGGCGAATGGCTCGCGACCGGCGACATCGCAAAGGTAAATCCCGATGGCTCGTTCAGCATAATCGACCGCGTCAAAAACGTCATCAAGACGGCCCAGGCAATGTGGATCGAGCCAGAGCCTCTGGAATATATCTACTCGCAGCACTCCCTGGTCAAGTCCATTTTCATCCACGGCTCGGAGCGCGAACGCGAGCTTGTCGCCATAGTGGTTCCAGACCCATTGACGTTCGTCCCCTGGGCCAAGAAAATCTCAGAGTTTGGTTCTGTCGAGGAGTTGTGCGCCGATGAAAAGGTCAAGGAGGCGCTTGTCGAGGAGCTCAAGATGCTGGCTGCTAGAAAGGCCGTTCCGAGGCCAGGATATATTGCCGCGGTATATCTGGAGCCAAGCTCTTTCGAGTCGGTCAGCGCAGATTTCTACACCATCACTCTGAAGGTCCGGCGTCACATCGTCAAGGCCCACTACAAGGGCGTCTTTACCTCTCTGTACAAGACGCTTTCTTGCAACGACGACCCCACTGTGGCCCTGGCGACCGCGATATCTTCATCCACGCTCCATTGATACCGACAACGGTCCAAAATATACATGTATGTTAATAAATAAATCTAGCAGCATTGTGAACAAGAGAGATGAAAAAAGGGTGCCTGTTCGGATAGGTTATCCAATTTCAGTCAGTCAGTCAGCCAGTCAGTCAGCCAGTCAGTCAGTTGGACGCACCATGGCTTTATATTTGCGTCAAGAACCATATATGCGCTCATTCTCTCTATATGCGCGCTCATTCTCTCTATATGCGCGCTCATCGATCCACGAGCTTCGACACAGCTATTTACTTGATACTCGATATACAGCCGTTTCTATGTATGCATATATATAGATAGTAGCGAGAAACCCCCCCCCACAGCACCAACAGAATCCGTCTCACTAATCAAGCCAGATCAAGCCAGATCAAGTCAGGTCAGGTCATCCGGCGCACCTCGTCGCACGCAGGCAACGGGATCTCCTGCGCCTCCCTCAGCCTCTCCGGATCCCCGCCCAGGCCAAAGAACCACCCCTGGGCCATATAAATCCTATCGCGTTTCGCCCGTCTCTGCTGGATACACTTGTTCTGCATCACAGACACATAGCTCGCCTCGACCTCCCGCTCCAACCGATTTCTCATCCCCGGCTGCTGGACATAACGCGAAAACTCCCGCTCATTAACCCAGTACTTCACCCCATGGTTGGCCGTAACCACGGGCTTGCTCAGCCCATAGCTCCTCTCAAACGAATACGAGGGCGTCTGCTCGCCGCCCAGAAACAAAGACACAAGAGACGTGGCGAAAAACGACATGATCAGGACAACAATAGGAAGGAACTGCATGCATGCTCGCAGAACCCCGCCGTCCTCCTGATCCCCGTCACCCTGCGCCCTCCCATAGCTGCCCCGCTGCCCCCGCTGCTCCCGCTGCCGCTGTGTATACACCCGATGATTCTGTCCAGCAAACCGCACGTTCGGTCCAAACTGCACGCCAAACTGACCCAAGTCGCCCCCAAAAAACATATTAAACAGATCCTCGGCCGATATCCCATCGTCGTCATACTGTGCAAACCCACCAGAACCCCGATGCATTCCCCCAGGATACCCGGCCGTGCCAGACCCGCCATACCCCGCCGAAGACGACGCCCCCGTACCAACGCCAAACCGATCATAATGCGCCCGCTTATCAGCGTCACTCAGCACGGTGAACGCATGCGCCACCAGCTTGAACGCCTCATCAGCACCAGGCGCCGTATTCTTATCCGGATGAAAAACCAACGCTGCCTTCCTATACGCCTTCTTAATCTCCGCCTCACTCGCCGCCTTACTCTCTAATCCCAGAACCCGGTAATAATCGTCCTTCACACGCATTACTTCCTTTACAGCCAACACCTGCTTCTCGCTGTACGCTCGTTTCTCCCCACCGCCCTTGTTCGGATCTGTTTTTACTGCTGACCCAGCTGGTTTTCGCTGACGCAGGGTTTCGCCTCCCCCACCATCGCCGTTACCCGAAGACGATTGCCATGTGGGTTGCCCTGTTTCTTGCTCTTCTTTGGTTGTCACTGGGGGGTCCTTGGTGTATCGCTCTATTAGTTGCGAGGCCTTGTCTGTGGGATAGAGCGAATGCGATTTACGCGCAAACTTTAGCGCTCCTGGGGAATCGCCCGCCTGCCATTTCCTCTGCGCTATCGATAGTGCTCTTTCGGCTTCATCGCGATTGCTCTCCATCTTGATTTGGCAAAGTAGATTAAACCAGACAAGTATATATATATATATAAATAAATAAATAAAGCGAAGGAGAAGGGAAACAGAGCGTGCAAGAGAGAATTGCTTGTATCTGATATTAGTAGTATTAAATGCAATCCGACAGACAAGGACGAAAAAAAAAGGAAAGGATAGAGAAGAGAGAAAAAAAAAAACTAAAGTTGCAAATGCTTGGACGGGATGATGTGTGATGCGTGCGCTGTTTTTGATCACGGCTGGTGATTAAATCGGATATGATCAGATCCCACGCGGTCCGTCTCACTCAAACCGATAGTTTTTTTTTAAAATAGGTTTTTTTTAATAAAAGAGAAGAAACGAAAAATTAGAAACAAGCAAGAAATATAAAAAATTGCCCGACACCTAGTCTTTGGCCAAGAAAAAAAAGTTTAAAAAAGAAACGCCTGTAGCAAACAAGCAAGAAAGCAAGAGAGATAATAGAATCAATCTTCTCATTATTGCTTTAGCTGCCACAAGCCAAGGGTTCGTCAGTCGTTAGAAAGAAAAAAAAAAGTATAAGGCAGTGGTTCGTGACTATAGTACAATGAGTTGAGGTAGCAATGAAGGTGGGAGAAGGCAGAAACACAGCTGCAACTCAGCCCTAGGCTAGGCTCAGTTGGAGGAGTCGGCTATAGAGGTGAGCGCCGGCACAGGAGCGGCTACCGCATCGCTGTGCTCAACGCCCGAGCCGTTGTGAGTGTCTGCAGGGTTGATGCCGGCGTAGCTGGGCATCGAGTGGCCCCACTGCGAACCGTCATTGTCATGGGTCACGTCTGCGGTGTAGAAGCTGCTGCCCGCCATTGCGGCGCTGGCAGCCATCGACGCGGCGGCGGCCAGGTCGTCGTGGCTCATGTGCATGCCCACGGGCAGGCCGGCGCCGGCCAGCGAGTTGGCCAGGTCCGACGAGTCGCCTATGTGCGCAGTAGCGGCGGCGGCAGCGGCGGCGGCAGCGGCAGCAGCCATGCCCGAGGCATCGCTGGCAGTGCTGTCAGCAACAGTGCTTGAGCCGGAAGAGAACATCTGCACAGACGAGACGCCGCCGATGAACGACGACGACGACGACGCGTCCTGCGATGAGACCAGCGTCTGCATCGAGGCCGTCGAGTTCTGCTGGCCCAGGGCAGCCGACGACAGGTCGGCGTACTGCGGGTACAGGTGGGGCGAGTCGTACGGCGTGTTTCCATCCAGATACGAGGCGCCCGAGACGCTGGCCGAGCCGATGCTGCCGTTGCGCGCAGCCATCTGCTTTCTCAGATCGGTCGTGATGCCCAGGCGGGCGTTGGACGAGTTGAACATGTTGGTGGGCATGGTCTGCGACCTCGGCTTGGCGCCGTTGGAGCCGGAGGAGGACAGGCCCAGGTTGAAGCCGTTGGTGCTGCTGCTGCGCGAGCTCTTGCTCTTCTTCTTCTTGTGCACGACGACATCGCCTTCGTCGTTGATGTCGTCGGCGTAGCCGGCAACGCTGTCGGCGCGCGATCTCTTGCTCTTCTTGAGGTCGTAGGCCATCTTTTCCTCGCGGTACTTGTCCTGGAAGTGCTTCTTGACCTCCTCGCTCTCGTTTCTCCACCACTTGCCGGCCTCGCGCGAGATCTCGATCTGGTTGATGTCGGGCATCTGCTTGCGCAGCTCCTCGATCTTGTGGTTGCGGTACATGATAAATGCGTTGCTGGGCTTGGATGTCTTTTCGACGACGGGCTGCGATCTCGCGTTGTTGCCTCTGCCGTTGCCGCCCTTGCGGGAGCCGGCATGCGAGTTGCCGGCCATGCCATAGCCCGCGTTGTTGCCGCTGACCATCTGGCTGGTAGCCATGTCGACGCTGCATCCGACGGGGACATAGACAAGGTGGTAGCCGGGCACGTGCTCGATAAACACGGACATGTCCGAAGCAACCATCTGGCGCACGTTGTGCTCGATGTTGGTGCCCGAGGCCTCGTCGTAGCAGTAGACAAAGCTGTTTGCGTCGCTCAGGATCTGCGACGAAAAGGTCTGGGTGCCGGGGGCAGCGGGCTGGCTGGAGAGGGGCTTTGTCATGGGGCCCGGGTTGCCGTATGCGCCAAACATGGCCATCTGCTGCTCCGCGCCGGTCGGAGCGCCCATGATCGACCCGGGGTATCCCATGGATGGCATTTGGTTCCCGCCAAAAGCCTGGTTGGCATACATGTAGTTGAAATCGGCCATTGCAGGGAAAGTGAGTGGGTGAGTGAGTGAGTGAGTGAGTTGATGAATGAATGAAAGGCTATACGCGTAGGCAAAATGATGAGGAATGTTGGGAAAGAAACTTGCAAGGAGCGAAAGTGTAAACAAACAAAGACTTGTTTAGTGGATTCAGCTAATGAACAAGTAGTAAAATATACACTTTTTTCTTTAAATGTTGTAATTAAAAGAAGTATATATATATATAGGAAAGGATGATTTTAGAACCTTTATTTTAAAAGGAAATGTTGGATGCAGATAAAAAAATGCAGAGGAAATGCTTGAAAGAGGTCGGTGTGGAAAAATGGCGGGTGCAAGTGGTTAAAAGAAATGCAAATAAAATGCTAAAAAGAAGAAATAGGTGGTTGACTGAATGGAGAGAAAAAGAAAAAGGAGGGAAAAGACAAAAAAGAAACCAGCGGAAAACACGGCTTCCTTTATAATATCCAAATGCGCACGTTGTCGGCTAGCATACACATAGGGAGGAAATTAGGCAGCAGCGCTTTCTGAGCGCGCATTTACAGAATAAAGCCAAAGTGCATGCTATGGGGCGCTGCTTCCTGCGGACCTATCGGAAAGCGCCTGTTCTCTGCAAAGAAAAACGACAGAAAGGCGCGCAAACGGCAGGGAGGAATGTGGGGCGAGTGCGCAGAAACAGAAAAAAGGGCATGCGTGGACGATGGCTTCCTTCCCTGGCCGCAACGCACAGGCTTTCAGCCTAGCAGATGTCGTTTCTACGCGTGACAAAGACAACAGCAAAGTAGAAGCGCGCTCCCCCAAGCTGGATGAAGACGCGGAGGCAGCCAATAGGCGGCTCTGGCTGCAGCTAAATTTAGCAGGAAAGAAAGAGACAAAAAATAATAGGTTTTTGTAAAGTCTTGGTAGGATGCCCAGCACCAAGAGCCCTTCTACGCCCTTTTCTCTTTTCCTTTGCTACAAAGGAAGCTGGGTCGCAGAGAGAAGAACGCAAGGGATGCGCTGGGATCGCAAATCAGAAGAACAAAAAAAGCCAATATGCTTTTCAAAGGAAAATGCTTCTTCCTTTGTAGCGACCGCAGACATGCACCATGGAGCAGAAGCAGGGCTTCGTCCAGCCAATCAGCCCCACCACTTGCCCAAAACAAAAGAAAAGAGAGGGCCAAGTCGAGGAGTAGCAGCAAGTGACTTGGCAGATCGCCCAGCCAAAGGGCAAAAGGCAAGCTGCTAATAAAGCGACAGCAACAGCAACAGCAACAGCGACAACAACCGCGACAACCACAGCAACAAAGCCTGCATTTTTCCAATTCGGCTGTTGCAAAAGACATGCATCCTCAAGCAGATGTGGTCTGGTGTTTGCCTTCTCGCTTTTTAGCTCTTGCATGGTTGCATGGTCTCTTGGCAGGCCTTCTGCATAAACCGGTCTTTTTGGCCTTTTACCGGCTTCAAGCAAGGAATTGCGCTTTATGCAGCACGCTTGGCATCGAGACGACGAGTTCTTTGACAGCAGTCCTTTTTTTGCTTAGCCAAAGGACATGTTCCAGATCGCAATCGCTGGTTTTTAGCAACAAAAAGAAATGGAGAAGCGGGCAAGGGGCGCTTGGCATGCAGAAGGAGGAAAGGGGGCACAGCAAACGCAAAGCGCCAAATAAAAAAATGCAAGGGGCTGATGCCGTTGATGCCGCTGCTGCCCCTGCACCAAAGTCAATTAGCTTGCTGGCCGCCCGCAGCAGCCGAAACAGCCAATGCGACGCCGGCAAAGTCGTCCCTGAAGAATGCCTAGGCTGCAAAGTCACCCGCTGCTCTGCTGCCCTGCGTCAGAAAAGGGCGCGATTCAAAGTCTTGGCTTTGGCTTTGGCTTTGGCTTTGGCCTTGGCCACCAGCAGCGGCCAGTCTGCCCATCTCGCCATGCCGCCCGCCCCTGACATCGGCATCAGCGCGTTTCCGATTCAGGGTCCTTCTCTATCCGCTCGCCTGGGCTCTCCGAAACAAATGAACGGAAGGCGCGGCCAGAGGACGCCATCGCGCGATCGCCCACCCAGCAGAGTCCCAGGTAAGCAGCGTCGCGCAGCACAGACATTCCAGAACGCAATGGCAGCAAAATAAACTCTTAGGAAACAAAGAAAATGGCGAACATAGAAAAAAAACGCACGCGGCCTTGCAGCAAAAGGCCCAGGTCGTCCGTAAACAAAGACAAAATACAATGGCTAGAGCTGCCGGCTCGCTCCGGCTCGGCTCCGACTAGATCCCAGGAAGGCTCCCTCCTCTGCGTCAGAAATCGCTTTGCGACCGGAACAGCGTCGAATAAACAATAATGGTGCCGTAGACCAGCACGCCGCCAACGATGCTCATCGCCATCGCCGCATGGGTGATAATCCCCGAGTGCGCAAGCACCACGGGCAGCCCGAACCCAGACACAACCAGTATCGACGTCACAAACTTGCCAAAGTCCGCCACCGACGAGCTCACGTCCGCCAGCGGATCCGAAGACACGTACCCGCCAAACACCGCGTTGGGAAGCGGCGCCAACGCATACGTAAACACCACCACCAGCGGCCACCAGTTGCCGTACAGCGCACACGACAGTATCGACAGCAGGAACCCCGCTGCCAGGCACACCGACAGCCCAACGATTGCTACAAGAAGCGAAGGAAGGAAGAAAAAAATCATGTTTTGTCAAAGCGTCCTTGTTGCCCATTAGCAATGTTTTCCTGCTCTGTCCCGCTCAATGCTCGCAAGTCGCATTGCGCAGTCTGTTCTTACTCCTTACATCTTACTCCAGAGGCCATGCTGACGTAATTCCTGAATGCGTGCTGCAGCTTGCTTGCTTGCTTAATGTCAGCTCGGGCCAAACGAATGCTTAGCGCTCACAAAAGTAGCAGATAAAAACCGAAGATACAATAGTGCTGTGTAAAAAAGTAAATAAATTCAAAAAGCGAAAGCGAGGCAGGTGAAAATAATATAAAGCAATTGAAACGGGAAAAAAGAGAGCCGCAATTGACGTATGCCAGTTAATTCCCTCGTCTTGGGCAGGAAAAAAAACAAAGGCAAGCACGTGCACCACAACACTGCCAGAAAAGGCAAAAGGCACGTGAGCCAGGCACTTTTTCTTTTACGGCATGGCTTTTTTTTGTCCTCGCAGCCCCGCCCGCCACAATCCACTGATTAGCCGGATCAGCCTGATTTTACCTTCACGTAATTCTGCGTCCAGTATCTACCGACGACGCCAAACCCAGCATGCGTGTAGTTGCCGACAATGTTGGCGTAATGCCCGGGGCTTTTGACCCAGCCCGCCATGACCTCCTTGACGCCCGGGTAATTGAATGCCACGTTTTCCGCTATGCCCGACCACTTGATACCCTTCTCGTCGACTCTCTGTCCCATCGACTTTGGATCTTTATGCGTCATATCCTGAATGTCAAACTGATATTGAGAATGCGCCTGCGCCATTTCGTTCAGCCCCTCAAGCATCTGGACATCCTGCAACTTTAGATCTGGTCTTTTGCGCCGCTCCTCGTTGACCAGCGCCAGCATCTGCTCCCTCCAGTTGCTCGGCAGCCCCTCTGGCACATTTGCCTGCTTCATTGGCGGAGCAGAAGATTTCGTGGGCTCTGCGTCGCTACGAGATGTCCGGGTCATAGTAACTACTTTGGTACTCCAATCCGTCACCGTTTGTCCCGCCGGCAAGTCAGACGGCATTGACTGGGGTTTACGCAGTGTGGTGAAATGAGTCACCCATTCGGTCTTGGTAAAGTAGTCGCTGGAATTTTTACCCATGTGCTGCGCTCTAAAGCTGTTTTTGCGTCTTTGGCATTTCGACTTGCTGCTTCTCCTCTTGCACTTGCCTTTGCCTTGTTTGGCGTCAATAAGGCTTGCTAGTATCATCAAAATCACTAGGTATATCCATAGTCTGGTCATCTTTGATATTTTCTCCGTTTGGCAAATCTTTCTTAATAACAAAATGCGCTCAACGAGATTGTATATTGACTATATTCTGTGTCCAGTCTTGATAATAATAATAATAATAATAATACTCTTAATTTCTTTCTTTCTTTCCTAGAGTTGGCCAGCGCCCAGGGATATAAATATAATAGTCTAAAATGGTTTCGTAAGTATAAAAATAAAGATATGAAAAATAAAAAGCCATAAAAATATCGGCCATTAATGGAAAATAAAAAGTATGATGCAAGGCAGACGAGCAAAAAAAAAATTGTATTGCACGAAGCAACCAATTTGTAGGCTAGAAATATTCTGCTTTTTTCATTGTGGATTCTTTTCATTTGTAAGGCATTTTTCTTTGTTAAAATAAAAACGCGCCATCCGAATCCTGCTTGGCCTTTTTATTGCATTTATTTCTTTTTTTCATCCTGAATGCAACATCGGGTTATTGCTACTTGGACTCATTTAAACTCGATGTTTCCCTCCCCTTGCAACTTGTCTTGCATGCAAATGCGCTTGACAAGCAGAAACATCTCCATGCCAATGCTTGACACCCAGCCATTCCAGCACAAGCAACTGAGCATTAAAAAGACAATAAAAAACAGTGAAATGTATCCACATCCAATTTATTCACTCAATCGGCTATTTTTACAAAATTCTGCGTCCAGTATTTGCCGCAAACTCCAAATCCAGCGACAGTGTAATTTCCCATCAAGTTACGATAATGACCAGGACTATTGATCCACGCCTGCATAGCGCTCTCCACGGTTTTCTGGCCCCCAGCGACGTTTTCCGCTATTCCTCGCCACTTTATCCCCATCTCCGACACACGCTCACCCATGGATTTTTTATCTTCGTGCGTCATTCGCTTTATCTCACACTGGTAGTCGGAATGCGCCTGCGCCATATTGTTTATTCTGTCATCCATGGATGTCGCCTCTAGCCCCTTCTTGGCCCTTGCCTCGTTGACCAATTCCAGCATTCTCTCTCGCCACCTGGCCGACGTCCCTGGCGTCCCCTCAGGCTTGACATACGCTGGCATCGGAATCACGTATTTGCTGCCCCTGTTGGTCGCCGGCTTGGATGGCTGGTGCGTTTCTGATGGTTCAGGGTCTGGAATGGGTACAAAGACCGTCGCCGATTGGATGTTGCTGTCTTTGGACGGTGTAGCACTGATGTTGCTGCTGTGGAAGATGCTTGAGGTAGACTTGCTGCGAGCCGCTGAGCATCTGGGTTTTCTGCCTCGATGGGATTTGCGTCTGTGGCATTTTTTGCTCCTTTTTGCTGAGTTTGCACTAGCCTCAGTACCAGCGATCATGAATATAACCAATACGAGAAATAATGTATAATATAATGATAGTCGCTTCATCTAGTGCCAATGATATGTTTACTTGAATAATAAAAATCTTATCTCTCTGTCGTCTGTCTCTCAAGCTGAAAAAAAAGAAAACGCTTCACTGTTACAAATGATTCTAATGTACAAGATGCAAAATGCAGGTCGATGATTTAGAAATAAAAAAGTGGTGAAATGGCTATAGTTGACAAAGTATATTTAGATAAATCTATTGGAACAAAAAAACACCAGTTTTCTTTTCCCTACTACGTCTAGATAAAAAAACACCATGACAAGCCATTGCCGCTCTTGTCCAAGCCAATATCTGACTCATTCCCATTCCCCTTTTTTATACAATAGGGCCACAATAAATCCTAATATAGCGATCTGAATAGACACAAATCTATTTTGTAAAAGGTAAATCAGTGTACTTTTATACATTAATCTCAGATCCAAGCGTGAGAGGTTTCCTTTCCTGTTTTATCAAGATAAAGCCTATAAAAAAGGTGAATCGCACAAAACTCAAGCACTTGAAAAATCTTGCGTCCAATAGTGACCAGCTTCACCAAAGCCCACAAATTCATAATCGCCTATCATATTTTCATAATGACCCACGCTCCTAGTCCAGGCCTCCAAAGCGCCCGCAACGGTCTCGGTACCAGCAGCAACGTTTTCAGCAAGCCCACTCCACTTAATTCCCTGGCTACTAACTCTGTCTCCCAAGGGCTTTGGATCTTTATGCGTCATGGTTTTAATACTGTTCTGGTACTCGGAGTGCGCCTGAGCTACCTGGTTCAATCCCGCATGCATCTGTCTAGCATTTTTATGTTTTGATATCCGAAGTTCATTGAGCAGCCTGAGCATCTCGTCTCGCCAGTCGCCTGTCTGCACCACAATCCCGTTAGCTGGGTTGGTCGTGTTGCCATTGTTGCTGCTGGGAACGACGCTGCTCGCAGGTTGCTGGAAGCCTTCTGCTTTACTGCCATCCGCCATTTTTGTTCCACCCTGAGCAGCGATATGCTGAATTCTGTGGCTGGCTTGTGTAACGGTTGCAGTGGCCGTATGTGCATGTCTCCCATCCGCCAAGCCCATGTCAGTTCCCCGTGGTGTCTGCGGTTTGCCAGCTCTGCTAGTAACCTGCATAGTTCTCCATACAGCCTTGGTTCCCAGGTATTGCCGCTGACCAACATGGTTTTCATTGTAGCGGTGGGCATAGCTGGCCGAGCCAAAAACCATACAAATCATAAAATATAGCCATAGCCTATTCATTACTGCGATTGTCAATAGCCGTGAGAATTCGTAAAAAATGTTGATTTAATAATTGTGCCTGCAAATATATAAAAAGCCAAGAAAAAAAACAAGTAGTTGGTCGAGAAATTGAGGTTGACAATAAATATCATTTGACAAACCCTGCTATTTTATATGCATGTTTTGGTTTTATTTTTCCTGCCAGTCAAATAATTTTATTATTTATCACAATGAATAAACTTGTACTGATTTTTGAGCCATTTCAGACGCTTATAACCGCATGTAGATATGTTTTATCTCCTATGTAGCAAAAGAATGTAAAAAATAAGGATAGATGAAAGGGTTTTCCTATTCATTGTATTTTGTAGAGCATGATTTGGTCCAACTTTAAATGTAAGTTGATATCCAGGTTTTGCCTTCTTTCACCATTTGCCCTTGTCTTTGTCTTGCCCCTTTTATTCCTTTCCTTTAGTCAGCCAAAAAAGTGGATTGTTTAGATAAAGCGTAAATGCTCTGCTTTAAAAAAAAAAAAAGAAAAATGCATTTTTAAAAGGAATTTCTAAAGCACCATATCTATAAATAAACTGCGCAATCAAGCTCATGGTCATTTATTGCTAGTAATTTCCCAAAGGTGTTAAAAAAATGCATTTCATTCCATTTGTTCAGGCATTGGTTTAAACTCCATATATTGACAACAATTAATAGAACAAAAAATAGCCAAACCAATTCTTTCTTACTCAGCCGCTTAGCAGCGATTGTTTCGGGGACAAAAGTACTGAGGATGATTCTGATGAACCCAATACCGATAGCAATCGTAGCAGGCACATTCAGGCGTTTTATTACAAAAGACATTCTTTAGCATTTCGTAGGTATTGTCGATGGCATTGAAAATAGACGCCCGAGGCTGCTGGTAATTCCCATTGTATACGGGATAAAACCCATATCTGACGGCATCCCTAGCTACGCGGTAATCACGCTTCCTGGCCTGGCCATCTTGAGTAAGAAAAAAGTCGGGAACTGCGGTTCTCCACATTGCCAATTCAACAATATATATTTTTTACGTTAGTAGAGTACAATAAAAAAAAGTAATTGTCAGAAGAGAATAATAAAGCATGCAAAAAAAATTGGTTGAAGAAATAAAGTGCCAAATAGAAAAAGTCTTGTAATGGATGCAACTTTGAATTGTCCACGTTTTTCTTTTTTCCCTTTGCTTCTTGTTCTCTTTTTTATTTCTTTTAACACGGCTTCATTTGGGCAAATGGCAAAACAAATTAGTTTCCCCTTTTCTTTAAAGAAAAATTTACATTTGGGCGTCATGAGGCGCTTGTATCTGAATTTCTTTTTATAAAAGAACAAATTTCATTTTTTGCGTTTGCTGAACAGACAATAAAATTAATCCGTTGAAATCTTTGACAAGTAAAGAAGATCAAATGCCAAAAAATATAAATATTATTTAACACATCTCAGCCGTACTCTCCACTCCAAATTGCTTGCATATTTCACTTGTTTAGAGACTGGCTTCTTTTAATTAATTATTGGAAAGTATTTTATTGCTCTAGCATGCTAGCTACTTTTTAATGGCCGAAACCCGCATAAATAAATGCGCGCGCAGAAAGCGCCTTTTAATTTTGGGATTTTAATTATGAATAAAATGCAAAGTCACTTAATTTTTGACTTTTGTTAATTTTAGTCGCCGCCGTCGCCACCATCGTCTCCATATGCATCTCCGTAGGCGTTTCCACTTGCTCCGCCAATAGCACTGTCGGCATTGGTGGCATCAGCTGCATGGCTATCAGCTACGTTGTCAATGACACCGTAGGCAATGGCCGGCGCAATGGCTGCAAAAGCATTAGTGGTGTCGTGGTTGCTTTGCAATTCCTGGGTCTGTTTTTGCATAAAAGCCGTATTGTTACCCGAGATATTTTTGTATTGCGACCTGTTTTGCAACGTCTTTTTCTCTTCTCGCTCAGCCAGTCCTGGTCTAGACAGGTTAAAAACAGCCTTTGCTTTTGTCGTGGGTGCAGCTCTTAAACGCTTGGTTTTTGGTTTAGCTAGCTTTTGAATAGACATATTTAATTGCGAGAAGAGTGTTTTAAACATTATACGAGCCGAAAGAATAATTTTTCAAAATGTAGAAATAAATGTAATTTTTGAACAAAGAAAAAATTTGAAGAAATATTTTTAGCGCTTGGATATTGCCACCCCGTTCTTTCATTTATACACCAGCTTTTGCCTTTGGACTAGCATGATGAAAGAGTTGTTCAAAAGGGGAAGGGATTTATCTTTTTAGAGCTATCTTGGTTTCCGCTATTATTGAACAAGCCTGCTTTTCTTCGTTGACTGCAAGCGTTAATTTTAATGACGCGGGGGCATTTTCGATATCCAGATGCGCAGAGGCAGCGTCATTTTTTAAATGAAAATATTTCTTTATAAAATCATAAACTGATGTTGGATAAAGAGAAACAGGCATGCAATCAACGGATGAGAAAACGACTCGATTAATTTTAATTTACCAGTTTCAAAAATTCGATTTTTATATTTGCTTCAACAACCGCAGCACTAAATAAACAAAAAAAGTGTCGCATAATTTTCATATACAAAAAAGAATATAATTAAAATTAAACTTTGAGCTTTACAAAGTCCTGGGTCCAGTAGTTGGACACCATTCCGAACCCAACTATGTCGTACTCACCGATCATATTGTCAAAGTGCTTCTCGCTATTGGTCCATCCCTCCATTGCCTGCTCAAAGTTCTTTTGGCCAAAAGCGACATTCTCGCCAATACCACTCCACTTGATCCCCATATTGTCGACTCTGACAGGCAGAGTCAACGTGTCATTGTGAGTCATTTTCTGTATGGTGTTTTGGTAATTGGAATGAGCCCAGGCTACATAGCTGAGCTTGTCATCGAGTTTCAGAGCTGCCTTGCCATACCTGCTTCTCAATTTGTTGAGCGAGCTCAGCATACCAGCTTTCCAATCATCAGTCGATACCGCTGCTGTATTGGAATTGACGTTTGGAGTACTGGGCTTCTGCATGCTGCTCACTGCAGAAGCCATATCTTTGGCCAAAACAGTATGTGTAATAGTAACTACCACTTTGGGCTGAGGCGGAGTGCTTGTGGCTGGATTAAAAGTTGGTTGCATTTCTGGCTCCTTTGTAGAAGAAGTAGAGGCGGCTGTGACGTACTCGTTGACATTAATTGTATCCGATGGTACATATTTAGACGATAAAGGCTCGGTGTCACTGTTGGGCTCTAGACCAGAATCTGCATCAAGCTTTGGTTCTGAATCCGAGCCCGACTCTGACTTTCCAGTTTCTTCTTTTTCACTTTCAGGAGCAGCGTCAAGCATTGGCATAGGAATCATGATATCGGTATCAAGTGGTGTTTCTTCTGTGGGAAGAGGTATTAGGTCTGCAGTCGGCTGAGCAGAAGAATCTGTGCTCCAATGCACAATAACCACGCTTGTGCTCCACTTTGTCACGGTTTCCATGGCAGAATCGCTTGCCTCAGAAGAGTCTGCAAGAACGCCGACTGCTTGCATGCAAAGAGCAAGCGCCTGGACAATGATCAAGTCTTTAAACCTGGCCATTTTACGTATATTCTGCGTTAAAACAATAAGCCTTTTACAGGTATTCTATCCTACCTAGAATAATAGCAATGAGAATAGCAGAGTTTCTGGCAGTATGGTCAACACACTGAAGAGATGAAAAGCGTAAAAAAATAATGGGGTGAGCCAAGATGTTAATAAAAATAAATGAATAATAAGAAAAAAAAAGGGGGGCAACAAAAGTTTAAACCACGACTTTTAAAAATACTCATTAAAGGGATTGGCCACCGCCTTTAGAAGAAGCAGGATGGCTGGCTTAGTTTTATTGTAATAAGGAAAAAACGCGACCATTTTTTCATTTAATACAATGAAAAACAAAGTTGGAAAAAAGAAAAAACAAGTCCTTATTTAAAAGGATTTTTCTTTGCTTTTTTAATATTCCTTTCTTAATTATTATAGAAACAATTTTTCCCTTTGTTTCTTTGAAAAATATTTTTTTTGTCGTTTCTAGAAGCGATGTCCCACATGCCTTATTTTCCTCTTTTTTTGCCAAAGACTGGCTAATTGGATCAAGGTCATGACAAATAAAGTAAAGCAAAAATTCAAGTATCTATATCTGTATCCACCAAGCCAGTTCCAGTAGCTCTAAATGAACTTACGTGGCAATGTTTGTGTAGATATCCCAGGCGTTCTGTATCCTGGATTGGCTTGTATTCATTTTTAAAGCAATGCCTTCTTCGTTCTGCAGAGGACAATGGTGCACAGACGCTGTTGGGATTGCCCCTGCGATAAACAATGATATCCGTATGCACGCCCATGCAGGCAAGCACAAGTGAACGCGCTGTGACATACAAGCAATACAGAGAGAAAGAGAAAAAAATAAGCGGGACCCATCAGCAAGTACAAAAATATTTCCTGCATCTGGGTGCTTGCATGACCTGGCAGCTGTGCGTCCTTTTTTTCTTTCCCTGACCGATATATCCAACGCTTCTTTATTTGTTACTTAAAATTTGTTTTTTTTAGCGATGCCACCCTTCTATTGTTCTTTTTTTACCTTGGTTCCCTTTTATCCCCCTTTATTTTTTTCTTATTCTGCTGTTTTGGTGCTTTATGATTGTAACCCCCTTTGTTTTATTTAAGGAAAAAAAGGGGGCACTTTAATAAGAATAATAAACGACGCCTTATTCACGCCCTTATTGTAAGCGTCTGTGGTCCAGACCGATAAATAAACCAAGTAAAATCACATAACTGCATACAATCCTTTAATAAATATCATTGCGTCTCCATTTTATTCTTGCTGCAGTGACATGAACCTGGTTGGAAAAATCACTGTGATCTGCTACAGCCAGAAAAATAAGACACCCCTTTCTTCCCCACGAGTGACTTGAGGCAATTCAAAACCTGATTTTTTTATTTCAGCATTCCCTGCTTTAGAAAAAAAAATATTTTTCTCGTTCCTTTAGCCCCCTTGCAATATTTCTTTTCCTTAAAAACGGCGACTAGCGCCTTTTCTTGCCTACCCTTTTTAGCCCCATTTCCCTTCTGTGGCCTTTTGTATTTATATATTTGTTTTTTTACTTGTTTCTACTCGCCTCTAGAAAAAATACCTTTAATTAACTTATCAGGCTTGCAACGCAGACCATGTGCGAACAAGAAGGCGGCAAAGGCGGACGATGCTCTGTGTTTGAGTTTTCGGATATCAAAGCGCTGCTTCAGAAAACAAGGTGCATATCAGGAAAGCCCGTGCCCGGCCAGCGAATATGGATACAGCAGGCGCAGGACTCGCCTTACCACTCGATACTGCGCAAGCCAGACACGCAGAGCACAAGCTCGCAGCATCGCCGAGTGAAATTCGACCTACCGCCGTCGCCATTCGATCCCGAATTCGACGATATCCCGGGCAACGACGACGGCTCCAGCGACTGCACTGTTAGCCAAGACTTTGGCCCCGACAGATACCTTGGCGACGCTAACGCCAGGGGCTCAGGAGCGGCTGCGCGCAAGAGCGAGCGGTCGGCCGAGGACTATCTGAGCAGCCTCAAGGTGCAGAAAATACCTCTCGACTGTTTAGAGGAGCTGATTGAATTGGGCACGCTTGACCGAGTAATGATGTGCTATACGCGGGATGTCGGTAAGCTGGCCATAGACAGCTACAGGCCGTTTCGCAGCGCGTATTTCTATGCCATCGTGCTCTATCATCTGAGCAAGACGCGCACAATGGACATGGCCGAGATATCAAAGATATGCGAGGCAGCCGTGGTGCTCAACAACGTCAGCTCTCCCGTGGTGCCGACAAGGGACTCGCAAAAGGACATATCCAACTTGCTGCTTTTTCTCGAGCAAGGCGTCGTGTTTAGAAGCAATGCAGTGAAGGACGTGGACGACAAAGAAGTGCAGACGTCGCGCGCCCAGTGGGCCAGCAAGGACGCAGAAACTATGAACTATGCCATGGATGTCGGACACCAGGTGGCCCATCTGGACCAGCCCGTGGTCAAGTCGCTATTGGCCAAGTTCGTCGACAAGAGATGCATTATCCGGCCGATATACCACTACCAGTACCGCGAGTTTATCAGCTCGCGATCGACCGGCCTGCCCGTGCTAGACGAGTCGCTGCAGTTCCAGATATACAGCACCGTGCTGGAGCTGATGCAGAGGTCCTACAAGTCGCAGTTGCCGCTCTCGTACGTCATGTTCTCCACGCTGTTCGCCATAGTTGAAACCAACGAGCTGATAGTCAACCAGATAATCAAGTCAACGAGCACCGGCGGCAATATAAACGTCACTGTTTTCAACGACCATACGGACGACATGCTGTCAAACGTCGAAGAGCCCGTGGACGAAAGGGAGCAGCTCAGTCTGCTTGATTGGGATTTCGCCGCTGTAATCGGTCATCTTTTGGCATATCGCTTCCATACCGCCGACCAGAGCCTGACAAACATGAGGGCTCGTCTGGGCGCTCTGGCCTTTAGCGTCGATGTCACCAAGGACCAGCCGTTTCCTCCGATTTTGCCTCTGCAGGACACAAAGTTTCACCAGTATATCCACAAGTACGTCAGCACCATTTATTCCAGATGGCCATACGGCTTTGTCTATATGGTCATTGACGAGGCCGTTAATGCATACAACATGATTATCCAAAACGTACGCAGCCAGCAGGCCAAGCCTGAATGAGCTAGCCTGACTAGCCAATGCTGCAAGCGTCTGCATCTATCCATCCATTCCATTGTACATTAAGCATTTTTTTCTTATTCATGCTATCATTTTATTTTATTTTATTTTATTTTACACGACGATGAATATAAAAATAAATTATTTTTTACTTGTTCGCCTTGCCAGTAAGGTAGTCCCTGGAGTATCCTGTTTTCTCGGCAATAAAGTCAAGGAAGTATCCGACGCGAACGTAAAACGCATTGAGCGTGCCGTCTTCACAGCCCTTGCCGCCATTAGTAACCGATGTCTGACTATTGATAGCCGTGATCTTTACTCTGCCATTGTCGTTGATTACTGCACCGGTACCTGAATCACCGCTCATAATGCACGTACCAACGTTGTTCTTGCCCAAGGCGCAGATAGCCGACCCTCCATCCACGAGCTTCGACCCAGTGTTATCGTTGCACACTTTGGCGCTAGACACTGTGGTCAAAATGCCTCTGAGCTCCGACCTATCCGCCACCGTTGACTCTGCTAAACCCCAGCCGAGACTCAGCATCACTTGTCCGTCCTCCAGTTCGCCGTCATAAATGGACACGCGGCTAGCAGAAACAGAGGGCTTGAAGCCGGGAAATTCCAGTAGAGCAATATCAAGGTCCATGTTCAGCGTGCCATTGACGTATGCGCCGGGATAAAGCATTACCTTTGTTGCCTTTGTAAAGTCCTGGTCGTTCACGTCGGTGGAGTTGTAGCCGATGGTAATGTTTTGTGGGGGATACACAACGCTCGAGTGGGAAATAACGCAGTGCGCGGCGGTCACTATGTGGTTGGGCGAAATCAACGTACCGCCGCATTTGGACAACACTCCCTTGCCGTTGGAGCTCGAAAGTGAAACGATATAGGGAACTATGGTGTCTGGAACAATAAAGCCGCCGAATATACGTTTTTCAAGGCCATGCGGGATAGCCAGACCTGTTGAAGCCCCGGCGATTGCAGAAATAACTAGCAGCACGCTGGCCAGCAGCAGACTGTAATTGAACATTGCGAACAAGACTTTAACTGTATGAATGATAAAGGCACAATAGAATAAATATGTAGTTGCAGATATGATTGGAATAGGGAAACAAGGCACCAGACTTGAGGTTCTGCTAAAACGTCTATATATGACAACTATGTATTTTTATGATATCGGAAAAAATCCATTGCGAGTTGAAAAGTTTGAAAGCAAATATTCCACTATACTAATCTTCTTTTGATAAATCCATTTAAATATAAAAAGGCAGCCATGTGTTTTCATATTTAGAGCTTCTAGCTGCTGCTTTTCCTTCTTTATTTGGCATTTTGCTAATAACACTTTTTTCTTTTTGTATAAGGAATATAAAAAGGGGGAGAAGAAGGAAAAGGGAAATGTGACGTTGTTTATTTCGTTTTTTCTCTCACAAAATAAAAAAAGAGGAAACCAAGCCGCGCTCTATATATAAAAAGAATCAAAGAAACACGAATCCCTCGCAAAGCAAAGGCAATAGCAAAGGCAAATGCAAAATAACAAACAAACTGCCGAAAGAAACATTTTTTCTTTTATATGAAGTTTATGCCAATACATATTCTGCTACTTTTTTTATAAAGAAAGGCAAAAGGAAACAAAACTCCTGCCATGTGCCATTTCACCTCATGCCTCATAGACTTTGCTCCAGTGTCTTTTATGGTGATTTTGTCTTTTACATTAAACACTCTTTGCTTGGCGCAAAGCTGTGTAAAGCAAGTAAACCTCCCAAGGATATGAAACTTTTAATTTTTTTATAAAGGTCTGCGTAATCTATTTATTAGGCAATCAACTCTGCACTTGCAAACAAAAGAAGACCCGTGTCTTTTAAATACCAACGTTTCTTTTTATAATCGGAAAATTCTGCATATCACAACTTATTATAGCAAAAATTTTTACTTTAATAAAAAGCAAGCAAACAAAATCTTATTTATTGCTAATAAGCAAAAAATAAAAGCCAAGCTATTTTTTAAAAGAAAGGCCTGCTGAGCCAATTTTAAAATCCAACTCTACTCACTGCATTTGTGTTTGCCATTTAAAGAGCAGTAGACATCCTATACGTAGCTTTTATTTTGTTTCTGTTCTTCTTAGATTTGTCTTTTTATTTATTTCCTACATTTTTATTTTAGCTTTATTACTACAACGCCTGAACTACAAAAAAGCAATTCATTTTTATTTGTATCAAGCCATGTCTTTTTCTCCAGTCGAGTCGCTGTCAATTGACAGTGAGAAAACCAAGTGGAACTTTATCCAAGACCATCTCCGCGACTCCATTGTTGCCATCCAGTGCACTGCATCCCATTACTTTGACACAGGTTCAGCTGGATGCTTTAATGCAACTGGGTTTGTAGTGGATGCTGACCTTGGAATCATAGTTTCCAACCGCCATGTCATGGGCCCTGGCCCCTCATACCACAAGGGCGTGTTTTTCAACAACACTGAGATTTTCCTGCAACCCTGCTACTATGATCCAATTCACGATTTCTCCATTTTCCGCTACGACCCAGCTGAGCTGAAATCGTTCAAGCCCAAGGCTATTCCTCTGTGTCCGGAAAAGGCCTATAGTGGCATGGAGTTCCGAGTAGTCGGCAACAATGCCAATGAGAAAATGTCTGTTCATCCTGGCGAGCTGTCACAGATGGACCGCAATCCACCTGATTATGGAACTGGGTACAATGACTACAATACTTTTTATATCCAAGCATCGACTACAAGCAATGGTGGAAGCTCTGGGTCTCCTGTGGTCAACATCGATGGTGAAGCTGTTGCATTGATGGCAGGCGGTGCCACGTCGGCATCTTCATGCTTTTTCCTGCCTCTCTACCGCATGGTATATGCCTTGGAGTATATCAAGCGCAATGAGATCCCACCAAGAGGCACTATCCAGGCTGTGTTCAAACATATCACACATTTTGAAGCTGAGCGTCGTGATCTAAGCAGGGAAGTGGCCATTGAAAATGGCGTGGATGTTGATGGAACAACTGGTGTGCTCTCTGTGGAAAAAGTTTTGCCTTCTGGTCCAGCTGATGGAAAGCTGAAAATCGGTGACATTGTCATTAGTATTAACAACAAGCCAGTTCCTGGATTTGTCGAAGTGGCAGAAATCATGGATTCATCAGTTGGAAACACAGTCTGCATCTGTGTTTTCAGAGACAATGCGCTTATTGACATTGACATATCCATTCAGGATTTCTACTCAATTACTCCTTCAAAAATGCTCCGTGTTGCTGGTGCCTACTTCCATGATGTGTCTTTCCAAATGGCAGCTAGAAACTCGGTTCCTATTTCTGGTGTTTTTGCCACTACTTATTATGATGCATTTATGCCATTTAGCCAGCATGACAGCTGCCGGATTATTGTGTCAGTCAATGGAATTCCAACGCCAAATGTTGATGCACTGATCGAGGTATTTAACAAGCTAACACGTGGAGAGTATATAGTATTAAAACTACGCAGCAAGGATACGATCCGTGATGAGGGAATAACATTGGCACAAAGCCCCTTGGTCTCACTTCCAGATACTATTTTTACACGTAGCAAGGCAACTGGGTTCTGGTCAATGGCACCATTTAATGGGTTTGTAGAGGCCGGATCTGGCATGGATAACAATGAGGAGGCTGTTGAGCATACAGAGAAATTGATTCAAACTCCCATCTCGTTAATCAACAACAAGATAAGCAAAATAATGGCCAAGGGCAAACAGACCATTGCCAACTCTCTATCACATACTGCAAAGATTATCATTGGCCACAAAGATATAACAGAGGGCAAGCCAAATAAACTGGCTCGTAGGCAGGACTATACTGACATTAATATATCATCAAAGCTCAAAAAGGTTGCTGAATGCATGGTTTCAATTACCACTGCGTCTATCTCGTTTGCTGATGGATCGTCAAGAGTGACATCAACAGGGAATGGCCTGATCGTTAGCAAAGACCATGGTTTGATTATCTGCAGCTCCGAGCTAGTTTCAAACCCCACAAGTGAGATTACAGTAAGTTTCCAAGGTAAAGCACATATCCAAGCAACACTGGCATATTCGCATCCACTCTATCCCATTTCCTTCCTCAAATACGACCCTGTTGTGTTAAAGCAAAAGGCTGGCGACTTGTCTATTTCCAACTTGGACCTGAGAAACATCAAGTATGCAGATAGATTGGGCACCGGGTCCCAAATCACTGTGCTTTATCAAAAAAGGAAACGCCTCCAGGTTATCCCATCGTCTGTAATGGACCGTGGCACTTTTAATTCTAGCGATTGTGCATGCTGCACAATTCCAAGGTACAACAATGTCGATTTCTTTAATATCTCGACAATATTGCCTGGAACATCATCAACCAACATTGGAGTTGTCTGCAATAGCAGAGGAAAGGTACGTGGTCTATGGGTACATGTCCCCTTATGCAAGAATGAGGCAAACGAGCTTTCCTGTGGCCTAGATATATCAATTATCAGCCATGCCATGGATACATTAACCTCGGGTAATCTGCAGAATTTTGAGAAACTCAGCATTTTAAATGTAATTTTTGCTAGCTACTACTTGGAGTTTGCAAAGGCGTTTGGACTGAGTGGCCAAAATTTTAGAACACTAAAGCAGATTCTGCCCAAGGACAGCCAGAGCGTCTACATAGTTGATAAAGTGCTCCAGAAGCTGGATGCCGATGTTCCCTCACTGCAGATAGGTGACCTTGTACTCAAGATCAATGGCCAGCTTGTGCAAAGATTAGATCAACTACGCTGCTTCTATAATCAAAGCACAGTGGAGCTAACTGTAATCCGCGACCAGAAAGAGATTACAATTACCACACCAACTATTTCGCTGCCTACCTATAACACCCGTCGACTACTATGCTGGGCTGGAATTATCATGCAGGAACCGGGACTGTCAGTTCAGCAGAGCTCCGCATCTGTGCCTTCCCAGGTGTTTTCATACTATGAGCTCGATGGCAGCCCAGCAGATCGGGTGACTCCATTTACCTCGTACTACATTGCCGAGATCAACAGTACTGCTGTGAAAACCCTGAATGACGTCGTTCGCATTGCTAAGCAGCTCAAGAGCAAAAACGCCGAGGAGTTTAATGCCATGGTTGCCAGCAACAAGCAGTTTAGCAGCGGTGAAATGCCTGGATGTGATGTCAAGGTCCGGATCATGTCCAACAATGGTGTGGAAAAAGTTATCTCGATCCGCACCAATGACCATTACTTCCCTTCCTGGCAGTTGATCAGAGGGCCGGCCATCGAGGACAAGTGGAGAATGGAAATGTTGTAATTGCGGTCAAGTAGGCATTTTTTTCTGACCTTTTTTTTTCTACAGAACAAACGTTTATTCGCAACAAATAGTCCTTCAGTTGGTTTGTAAATATGAAGAGCCGTTGGCAAGTTATATTTTTAAATTTTACTTTCTCTTTGGCAAATTCAATTGCTTTGTTCTATCTTGCTTACTGCGTTGACAGCTTTCAAGAAATATTAATGAAAAAATGTAACGGCTTTTTCTCGCTTGATTTAGCAATAAAAAATGTTTATTGCAGAGATTTTAAAAAAAAAACATTGATCAGGGAGAAAAAATAATATCTGATTCGTCACATCAACGTTGCCATATAAAATAAAAAAAAGAAGGTTGTTAGCCCAATACAGCCAAGCAAAAAAAACCCCTCCATCGTTTAGTATCAAAGAGAAAAAAGGAAGAGCCGGCTGGGTTTACCGTAAACAATTTTTTTAAAATCAATAAAAAAAAATTTGCCAGTAAACAAATATACCAACAGATGTGGACTCCCTCCCCCGAGGATTACTAGAGACTAGCGAAATCCTGGGTCCAGTACTTGTTAGTTTCGCCAAAGCCAACGATATCATAGTCGCCGACCATATTGTGATAATGGCCATCGCTCTTGCGCCATCCCTCCATGACAGCATCGACATCCTCGTAGTTCCAAGCAACGTTCTCAGCGACGCCGCTCCAGCTTACGCCGACATCGGAGCATCTCTGGCCAAGACCACCGGCAGAATCCGCATGGGTCATCTTCTGGATGCTATTCTGATACTCCGAGTGACTCTGCGCCATATCGTTCATCCTGGTATCCAGCATCAGCGCCTTCTTGCCCACAGTAGCACGGAGGTCGTTCAGCTTTTTCAGCATCTGGTATCTCCAGTCGTTGGGCGCCGGAGATGCGCTGTAAGAGGGCTGCGCGGAGGTGTAGTCGGGCGTCTGGCTCTCGTAGCGGGGGACGCCGCCGCCAACGTACTTGGTGACCGTGACTGTGACGGTTTTGGGCTGGTTCGGCTGGTAGTTGGTGTTTACCTCGTGGTAGTCGCGACGAGCCAGCGAGTCGACCAGCGGGGCTCCACTGACCAGGGTGCTCAAAAGAGTCGTGGCGAGAACAAGCGTAGACGAAATGTTGACCATTTTTATAACTAAATGAGATGTGAAGATGAATGCGGGGTGTGTGAAGATATGGAAACGTATAAGAAAGCTTGTGATTTGGAAACTATGAATGAAGAAAAGCGAATATCTGATCAACAGATGTAGGCTCTGACTATCAAGTAAAAGAAAAGAAAAGAAAAGAAAAGGGGTTGGTAAAAGGAGAAAAAGGAGGACCAAGAAAGATAGTGAGGAAAACGGCTTCTAGACTGGTAAGGAACCGTGGGTTTAAATATTCTCCTGGCACAAGGAGAAACGATAATGAAGGACGCGAAGGACGAGGGCCTGGACGAGGTGCGATGGGAATGTGAGGATGTCTGCACAGCACTAAAAAGCAGGACTGTGAAGAGAAAAAGACCGGGTTGGGCTGGGTTGGGTGGAAGGGGGGGTGGAGGGACAGGAAGGACAGAAAAATTTTATTATCAATGGCGGCGAGAGAATGACTGGATTGTTTGCTTGTTACGACCAAGCAGCACACAACGATGCGGGCTCAAGAGAATGACTGAGGCAAGAAAATGGCAGAACACCAGAATGGATTGATGGATTTCTAGCGTCTTGTTTGCCTGCTAAAGGCAGTAACTTTATACCCACTGTGTCTCCCTTCTTTTTTTTGCCGTCCAAAGAAACAGCATGCTTTATTATATTCGCTGCTGACGCGATAATTTATTGCGTTTGTGTGTTTTTTCAGCAGCAATATTTGCCTCGTGTTGCAGGGAGACAAAGGCCAAAAAAGCCATGTTTATTTTCTCGCTATTCTACATTCCGACATTTCCTTTCTTTCGTTTATACGCATGAAAAATAAGCCGCATAATTAATGGAGGAATATTATGCGCGTGTCTCAGACATCCCTTTACATGCTGGCGCTTGCGGCGCAGGCACATTGATGCGTACAAATACCGCTGCCATCACTGACACATGGGAAATAAAGACCATGCATGTGTACAAAAGGATCTCTCCTGGTCCATAGACGGCGCAGACAACGGAAACCCAAAGAAGGACTGCGGGCCGATCGCAATATTGCATATGCCGGTCCAATCAGAGCTTGATGAAAAAGATGGGAAAAAGTTTCTGGCAAATAAAAAACCGAGACGTGAGGGCAAGTGCGCTTTTTCAATCCCCGTTCCCATTCCCCTTCTCGCCTCTCTTTCGCTGCGTTTTTTGCCTTTCTTAGCTTTGCTATGCTTTGCTTTGCTATGCTCTCTCAGTCATGCACTCGAATGACCATCGCCATTTGCTTTTATTTTTACGCATCTGGGCAGTCCTATGCGCGTTGTATTGTCGCCCCCATTGTCTAAAAAAGATGCTCCACGCATGGCGCCTTTTTCTTCACTTTCCTTTATGCGACAGACAATACAATGAGGTATTTACCGGTCCGCACAATCGCCTGGCTCTGTTCAGACGTATTCTGTGGCCTTTGTGCTTTTGCTTCATTCCTTGCCAGCGGTCCAATCATATGCCTTTTTCGTATTTAATTACTGCCTTTCTATAATGTTTATTGCTTGTCTTGTTTAAATTACTCAGCGCTTCTATTGTGCTCTTCTTTCGCGTTCTTTTTTCTTGTGAATAGAAGCACTATTTGATAATACGCCCCGATGGTTCGCCTCACCAACCCCTTCCCCTTTATTCTGTATGTATATATACTCTACGGCTCTTGATTATGCTTTGGCTGTGCGAGCCCGTATATATAAACCAATGCATGCGCATTATATAGAGAAACGCATGTCCGGACTCTTCAAGAGGAAAAGCAGGGAAACGCTTGTTTGCAATGCAGTACCAGGTGTCAAGGCCAGTCCTTACTATTTCCACTCGTCCCTCGCAAGCCATTGGCCATGGCAGTAGTAGAAAGAAGAAGAAAATCAAGATATCGCGATGCTTTCTATTCGTAGATGCAAAGGTTCCCCGTGTCCTCGCCCTGTATGAAAAGATTCATAGTGAAATATAAAGGAAACGGGAAAGAGAATAAAAGGAATTGCAAATAGGCCGATGCAAGGGAAGAGAAACAAACCCCCCAACAAGCGCAGCGCACACTAACCCCCCCCCCATGAAAATTACATCGCATACATTGAATGTGCATAATTCCGCGGCGATCCTTTAAATTGAGCTATGAAAAAAACACCCGTTTACGCGCATATCAGACATCATATAGGCCAGGTCCACGCACGGCTCTGGAGCACGCCCCGGCCATCATACGCTTGCCACAAGCCGGCAATTAGCGAAAAGACCGGCGTCATAGCGTGCAAAACCATTGCGCCATCTCCCGCCGCATAAGCAGCCCGGCCATTAACACCCACAAACACAATCAAGTGATTAAAATACCCCGCCTGGGCAAAGCAGTCGACGCCCAGCACAAACACATATGCGCCTACAATCGCCGAACACGCATTTCTCATATGCCGAGGATCACGGACCATCAGGCTGCAACAGAACGCCGTGGTCAGCAGGACCACCAGCGCCCGCGCAACCACGCTGCTAAACATCCCGGTATTGCTCGATGCAAGCACATACACCCCGACGGCCAGTCCAGATAAGCAGCCCATCACCGCGTTTCCTGCTGTCGTCCATGCAGTCTCCCCTGCCATCCAGCTGTACCCCACCAGCGACTTGTTCGTGCCAATCGATAAGACTGCGCCGGTCAACTGGCTGATGACCAGATAAAGCATCGGCCTCTTGGCGGTTTCCGTAGGATCTGTCGGTCGTATCTTGTGGCACAGAAGCAGTACCACCGAGTGCCAGAACACAAAGATTACCGCATGCTGCAATATCTTCAAGTGCCGATGGCTCGCAAGCATGAAGAAGAGTCCAAATAGTGTAAGCTCGACGCCGGCTACTGCCTGGAAATCGAAAACATGCTTTGGCGAATAATCGTCCATTCTGAAAATTAAACTTGATTAGCGCAAAAATAAAGAAGAAATAAACCAGTACGTACTAGTGCTGAAAAATAAGATATAATGTAACGCCAAATTCAAAACTAAACAAAACGGCCTCCATTAAATACCTGCGGACCTTGAAAAGCTAATCACGACTATTTATGAAATACTACATGTATAATAACTTGTTTATTCACAAATCACAAAATGCAAAACACAACAACAAAAACAATAAATAAAGGTATAAAACAAATTTGAGAAGAAAAAAGGCGTGAGATTCAGACAGCAACAGACTTTCTCTTCAAAGAAAACATATCCAAAAAGCCGCGTCTGTTAAGCACTGTCACCTCGAGAGAATCCATGCCTGTATAGCTCTCAAGGATATCCGAGTCACTGACGTCCTTGCCCAGAAGCGTCTTGACCTTGTATTTCTTTACACAGCTCAGACCTTTCACTACATGGGGCTTGATATCGCTAACTTTGCTTTCTGCCTTCATGTCGATATACCCAAGGCATCTTCTTCCCTTGGTGCGCAGAGTAACAAATACTCTGACTGCCTTTATAGGCTTGCTGGAATCATTCCGGCCTACTGCTTCTTTGGCCGGTTCGGTCTGTACGCCAATTTCCTTGGTGGCCACTGCATCGGTTTGTACGCCAATTTCCTTGGTGGCCACTGCATCGGTTTGTACGCCAATTTCCTTGGTAACCACTGCATCGGTTTGCACAGCCTTGTCTACAGTGGTTTTCTCAGCAGCAGCATCCTTTGCCGCACAGTTGCAAGTACACGCCATTGGTTAATAATGTTCAAAATATACAGCTTTGTCCAAATTGCAGAATAAAAGTATGGAGAAAAAAGAGTACACCAATAAAATTAAAGAAGAAAACAATTGAGGAATAAAAGACTAGTCCAACTATTTGCTCTTTCAGCCCGCCATTGCTCTCTATATATTAGCTGTACTACTTTCTTTTATTATCCTGGGCAAACCCGCCAGCAATTTTTCTGCCATGCTTTGATAGACAATTTAAAAGAAACTGGAAACAAATTAAACTTATTTTATAATAAAGAAGCCTGACAGATAAAAACCAAAATCCTTCTTAATATAAAGGTTTACATTTTCTTAATTGCATAAAAAGGAGAACAGGATACTTTGCGCTTGAAAGCCAAGCTTATTGCCTTTTCCTCTACAAAAAACCTACGCTTTTATACTTTTCTTTGTTTTAAAAGCTTGTAAATTTCTTTTATAAAATACAGAACAAAAAATAAAAATCCCTGAGTCAACCTAAAAAACCCCGTGTGCAAGAAAAAGTAAGAAAAAAAGTGTTCCACTTGGATTCAACCTCGAGGCCAATTGTATTGCTACCAGAATAATTAAGCGTGTAATTAAAGGGCTTGAAGTTATTGGCTGTGTACAAGCAATGGTTGTCATGAAATAGAATTAATTAGTAGAATAATGATTCCTTTTATTGTATTGGTATTCAGAGACATGCGTATTGCCAGACAGCTCTCTTTTGAGCCAAGTTTACATACTCTCTAACTTGCATACAAAGAAGTTGCTAGTGGTTTGATATAGGTAAAAATAAAGTGGATAATACATAATACTAGACTGGCAAGTCTGACCTTTGAATCTGTATTGACTCAGTTATTAACCATAGCCATCACCTTTTGACAAGAGACGTATAAGCTATCTGGCTATTAAATAGTATCTTCAAACCACTGACAATGAAAGTTGCAAAAAGTTGTGACAAATATACTATGTGCAGAATGCACTTGATTTTGAAAGTGGCTATAATCAGCTGCTGCAAGATGGATACAATTAGGATATTATTTCAATTCATACTATGACATGGCTGCTGCAGTT
>JANBOW010000027.1:0-38458 GCA_027575335.1 Coemansia sp. RSA 2599 | reverse complement strand
CAGCAGCAGCAGCAGCAGCAGCAGAAGCATTGGCTGACGCGGCCTTTTGTCCAGACGCGTCTCGCCGGGTCCTTCGTGCAGCGACTATCCGGTCAATATCAAACTCGTCACTATCGTCGTCGTCGTCGTCCTCGCCACCACTATCCTTTTCATCGCTATCCGCCTCATCCACTTCACCCATCTTCTCCATACCATCCTGATCTACCTCTTTATCGGCCAGATACCCACGGCGCCGCTTACTCCCAACAGCCGAAAACCGCGAATACTCCTTTTCCAGATCAACCGAAACCAGCGCACCCAGATCCCCTTCCTCCGGCGGCGGCGGCCCAGCCTTGATAGGCGAAAACCCATCAATCAGGCCATCAAACACCGCACCGCCACCACTGCTACTACCCAACGAGATCCTCCTGCCAGCCGGCGACCCATAGCTGATGCGACGGCCATATCGAGGACTCAGCGGCTTCGGCGTATGATAAACCAATGCAAAGTCCATCGGCACGCCGCCAGTAGCAGCAGAGGACGGATCACCAAGGGTTGCAGAGGGTTTTCCAGGAGACGGCGTTTTTTCGGGCGTCGCCGATGGCTGCAGGCTACGACGCGTGTGTGAACGCAGAGTACGCAGCTGAGTACGATGCTCTGAGGCCAAGGTGCCGCTGGCAGTGTTCTCCTTTTCCTTCGTGCTTTGCTGCTGCTGCGGGTTTCTACGAGTAGGCCGAGGCATAGAATAAACGGTGGCAAATGTAGATGCAAATAAATAAAAGAGCAATGAATTTGACACAAGAGTATATAGTAAATGAAAAAAAACAGGCGTTGGAGTAGCAAGAAAAACATGCCTGTTACGCCACCACCAAGACTTATTATTTCATGCTCAGAGACTCCTTTTGTTTTGGAATTAACACACCTCCCCCTCCCCCAATAAAAAGGGCAAATGCTCCACACTTTTGCATGTTACTGCGGATTAGGAACACTGGTGATCATGATCAAGCTGGCTGATTACCGGAAGGCAAAGACTGAGACAGGCATCTGAAGCAAGCAGAGGAGAGCCAGAAACCAAGAGGCAGAGCTTGATGCAATCTAGTCGCGATCAACAGCGATTAAAAAAAAGACAGGCCAAGGCGACTCAGAGAGATACTTGTATTTGACAAAGCCATCCATCCAGGCATCAAATATCAAACCTCTAACGTCAAATCTCAAATATCTAATATGGAACGGCGAGCTGACAAGCCAGCCAAAGAGCACAAAGCACAGTGCAATAACGTAAGTGAAAAAGCAACATTACAAGCACGATAGAAAAAGATAGCGCTGGCTTTTTTTTCCAAGATCCTCTTCTTTCTATTCTCATTTTGAAACCAGGCATGGCGTGCTTGCGTTGATTTACCAGTCGAGATTTAGTTTTTCCAGCACCTTTATTCTGCAATTAGTGTTTGGAAATTGACATCAGAAAAAAAACCTGGATTTTATTGCGCGTCGCTTTGCATGTGTCGCATTCGGAATAAAAGCAAAAAGTAATAGCAATATTCACGTATGCGCTTCTGACGGAGCGGTGCCTGTATTTAATGCCCGACTCGCTTGTCAAATTTTGACATTTGACAAGGCGTAATAAGGAAATCGCAGGATTTGACAAGAGAGGCGCAACTCCGACAAAGCGCTTGCGAAAAAAGAAACCCGCCAGCAAACAGCAGGCAAGAAAGAAGCAAGAAAAGCCACCAGCAGGCCAGGAAGCACACAGGGCCTGCCAAGCTGACATGCGAATAAAGCGAGGACAAAAGGGCCACAGCGAGACTCTTGCTTCAAAAGCAAGCTGGGGCAAAACACATAGAAAAGTCACGGGAAAACAGGTGGGTGTGGATAGGACGTGCAGTGTGGGATAATGGGGGAGGGCTTTGGGCTGGTGGCGGATTTCCATTGCGATTCCCGATATCCAATCAGAATGCACGCGTCCGAATCCCGCAAGAACGGCCGCCCAGGCAAGAGCCGACCAGGACCTGTCTAATTCGGCGCCTGGACGTAGGCAGCCAGCGCCCTCCCTTGCTGCTGCTTTTCCCTCTATGGAGGCAGTAGCCCAGCCAGCCAGCCAGCCAGCCAGCCAGCCAGCAAAGCGCTAGCCCAGGCGGGGAGGCGTTCGGCAGTAGAGGGGGGCGGGCACTGTGCAGCTTTGCTGTGGATGGCGAATAATGCAGCTGGACACAGGCCGCGGCGCTATTTATCGCTATTTATACTTGTGCATTATACGCTCCCAGGGCTTGCAAAGCAAACAATGGCAGGAAATCACAGGTGAGTGGCAAGAGCAAAATAGGGAGAGAAAGGCTTGTTGTGCATTGTCAATGGGCGAGGGCGGTGCCTGTGGAGCGGCAGAACACATAACGCCGAAAAGCACAGGAAAAAAAGAAAAAAGACAGGCTCTCTACTGCGTATGTGTTTTTCCACTGCGTAGAAAAAAACAAGGGCGAGGTGCTTGTTTTCCTATTGTTTTTAGCGTCGGAAACAAGAAGACAGAGCAGCCAGCGGCTAAAGGGCCATTGTTGCTCAGTGCTTTGACACCAGCAGGGCCCCCCTGTCAGTCGAAGAGTAAGAGTGCGTCGTTCGCCTGCTTTCTTGCGGTTGGCGCAGAATGCATGGTGCCAGAAACGAAATACAGAAAAAGGTTGTCTAAAACACAAAAGACGAGCAGGCCTTATCACCAGACTGGACCTTGCTTCTGTTGCAGAAGAGGCAGAGGACAGGGCAGCAGGGCCTGACCAACCCGCAATATAAAACGCTGAATCATCCCCCCAGCCTTGCTGCCTGTGCGCTTTGCCCAATTGCGTGCATGCCGCCTAGGCGCGTCGGAGTGGTCGGGAGTGCGTTCGGCTGGTGGTGCGCTGCCAGTGGTCGGGATGCGTCGGCCGCCGATAAGCGCTGATGCTTGAACGCGCCTTTTCTGGTGCGCAACGACTGAATGAATGCCAAGGCGCATAGAACGAGCGGAAACATATAAAAGCCGCAAAGCCCGGCCCCTTCCCCCCTCCATGCCACGAAGCGTATTCCCCTTTTTTCTTTGATTATTTCTTTTTCGGAAAACAGACAGGAACGCAAGCCAAATATAAAAGCCCTGGTTTTTGGTTCTTTTTTTCCGCTGTACATAGTCGCGCTGTGTTTCTCTAACGTTTACTTTACTTTTGTCCTTGGGCAAAGCTGAAACGCAAGCCTTGTCCGTGTATATCACTTTATATCCAGATAGAATAATTCGGAAAAGGGAGAGTGTGCGTCTTGGTCTTGACCAACCCGCGCTGCCTCTCAAGCAAATCAATCCCCTTCCCCCCAGGGCATGTAGCACAAACTTGTCTTGTTGCCTATCCTTTGCAAGATTTGCTCCTTATTTATCTACTTGTTTTTGTCTCTTATTGCTGCAGCACTTTATTCTTTTATTTTTGCCGAACCAAATAATCAGAAGGATAAAAAAACAGCCGGAGGACTGGGCGAGAAGGACGTCCCATCCACAAACAAATCTTTTTCTTTTTTTTTTACTTGTACAAACTTCCGCCTTCCCTAAAGACTTGCCATTCTCCCCCTTTTTTTAGCCTTATCCCACTTCCCCGGGCTCTCAGTAACACGCGAGTGAGCAGGAGAGAGCCAAAATAAAAAATAATTAAAGAACAGGGCGCATACCATAGCGTTGACCTTGTTTTATTATATCTCCTACTATCTATTTTCTCTGTTCTTGGCATATACTATATCTATTCTTTGTAATTTTTTTGGGTGTTGTCTGACTAGCTTTTCCCACTTGTATTATTTTAATTTGACAACTTCCGAATTCCGACGCCGACAGAAATGTATCCAGCCCTGGCGTCGCCCGAGCCGACCGCCCGGCGAGCAGATACAGAGGAGGAGGGCACGCCGAGCCATTCGCAGAGCCATTCGCAGAGCCACTCTCCAAACCACACGCAGAGCCACACGCAGAGCCACTCGCCGAACCGTTCGCAGAAACCCGTGCAGAGCCACGTAGAGCGCGCCATTCCATTGCTGCGGTCGTGCGAGCGGTGCCGGCGACGCAAGCAGCGCTGTGACGGCGAGCAGCCTGTGTGCGGGCGCTGCAAGAGCCACCACGCCGACTGCAGCTACAGGCAGTCGGGGCGCTTCCGCAAGCGCTTCCCGCGCACAGACGACAAAAACGATGCAACCGGCGCCAAGTCCAGCGACAGCACCGCAGGAAAGCGCGCACGCAAGCACCAAAACCAGCACCAATATCACAGTCAGCAGCAGCATCGGTACCAGCGCAACCAGGCGTCGTCCGACGACACGCTGTCTGCAGCTACGACGCTGTCGGCGCTCAGCAGCATCCTGCACACGCCGCCGCCGCCGCAACCACCACCACCACCACCGCCGTCATCGTCATCAGCGACATTGTCATCAGCGTTGTCATCGTCGTCGGCCGTCCCAGAGCTGTCGCCGTGCACAGTCTCCGAGCTATCGCCCAACGACCCGCTGGTCAACACGCCGGTCAGCGCAATGGCGTCGGCGGTCGCAGGCGACGGCGGGCTGTTGGGCATGGCCAAGAACATGGACCCGGTGGCAATCCTCAAGGCTTACAGCTTGCCGGATCTGGCGCAGGGCCTGCCAGAGCACATTGTGCGCCGCATGTGGGCGCTGATCAGCGAAGGTACGGCGACGTCCAGTTCGGAGCTGCCGCCCAACATGGACCTGCTGGACCCGCGCAACACGGCGACCAACGCGCGCAACCGCTACGCCGTCAACGACATCCCGTGGCTGCAGGGCGACCCGCTGGCAAACCTCGACGCAGCATCGTCGCAGTCGCCATCGCCGCCGCCGCACTCGCACCCGCACCTGAACCTGAACCCGCACTCGCACCCCCATTCGCATGCGCATCAGAGCCAGAGCCAGAGCCAGAACCCAACCGAGGCCGCATGGCTTGCACAGCTGCAGGCCGTCGGTCGCCGCCACGAGCTGCGCGCGGATCCGCAGCCGCTGCTGGCGCTGCTACAGACCGAGCACGACGACAGCGGGCTGCAGGTCGGCGCACGGCAGTTCTGGGCCACGCTGGAGGCCGGCACGGCGACTGACTTTGAGGTGCTTGCGCACGTCGCCGTGGCGGCAGCTTCGGCCACCGGATCGGCCAGCTCGGCGGTCGCGAACAGTGTCGAGATCGCGAGCTACGAGGCGGCAAGGCGCGAGTGGGAGCGCGGGCTGGTGCGGCCGTCGACGGGTGCGGTCTGCGCGCTGCTGCAGCTGAGCGAGTACGGCTACCGCACCGGACGGTCCGCCGTGCACTGGGAGTTTGCACAGATTGCCGAGGTCACGGCGCGGCGCATCGAGTTCCGCGGCCACGCGTATCCGTGGCGGACGGCGCGCATCCAGATGCTGTCGGGCAAGTGCGACTCGGAGTACGAGCACGTGCTGGCGGTCTTCTGGACGGCCTGGTCGCACGCGCTGGCGGCGGCCCAGGTGCTTGCCAGACGCCTGGATCCGCTTCCGGACCCGCTCGAGAGCGCTATGGTGCCGGAGCTGCCGCTGCACGACATGTGCCGCTTTGCCGCGCGCTTCCCGCCTGCGCCCTGCAGACACTCGCCGGCCATGTCCTATGCAGCCGCCGTCTGGCGCTGCTACGTCATCGCGGCGCCTGTCCACGCGGCGCTGATGGACGTGCGCGAGTCTCGCTGTGCGCTGCACCACTATTTTGCAGCAGTCGATCGCTGGGTCTCTGCTATGCGCGCCTGGCGTGCAGCCTGGCCGCCGCAGTGGGAGGCGCAGCTGGCGCGTCTGATGGCTGTTGCCCCTGCCCCGGCCCCTGCTGCTGCTGCTGCTGCTTCAGGTGCGGCCGATTGCTACGTCGAGGACGCGTGGCTGGTCCACATGCACCTGGTGCACGAGTCGTTCCGCCTACGCGTGCATGCCACGGCCCTGGCGCTGATGCACGGGCCACCCGCGGCACCGAGCGCACCGGGCGGCGCACCGATGTCGCGCAACATCCTGGTTGCGCGAAACGTGCACCCCGACGCGCGTCGCCAGCTGTGGGGCTTTACGGGCCCGACGTTCGACCCGCTGGGCGAAGCGCTGATCGTGCATCGCGGGCGCTACGAGAGCCTGGAGGCGGTGCGCGCTATCCAGAGGCTGCTGGAGCTTGTTGGCGCGGGCCGTCCTGTCAAGCTGCAGTCGCTGGGATGCTGGGTTGTCAGCGTCCTGGACCTGGCGATTGCCCTGCATTGCGGCCGCATGGCCAAGGAGGACGTCGACTCGCAGATCGACTCGATCCGACGGCTGGGCATCCTTGTGTCGCTGCTTCTGCAGCTGCGTCGGTGGACGGCGGCGCTGTACGTGTTTACGAGCATTGTCAAGGCGTACGTCGAGCCGAACCATCTGATCGACGTGCAGAATGCGTCCCATCTGCATGGCAGCCTGCGGCCCGGCCAGGTCCACAACAGCCCGTGGCCGGCCAACCACATCCTCACCCTGCTGATGCGCGAGCTCGACATCCCGGCCCCGGAGTTTTGCGGGCTCACGCTCCCCGTTGTATATGCCTCTGTGCTTTCCACCCCCGCGATGCCGCCCAAGATGCGCATGCGCATCGAGTCGCTCCTGTCGTGACGGGAGATAGGATATAATGCAGAATTAATAAAATAAAAGCACGCGCACAACAGCATCCCGGTCCATTTGTCCATTTGTCCATTTGTCCATTTGTCCATTTGTCCATTTGTCCATTTGTCTATTTGTTCATTTGGCTATTGCCTGCAAACCAAATCAAAAGAAAACCACTTATCTCTCCCGACAACCACTTCTCTCTTCCTCATCCTCGTCGTCTTCCTCGTCGCATTCCTCGTCGTCCGCCATCCACGACGGCACCAGCGGGTAGAACGCGGCCACGCAGCCCGGGGCCACCCGCGCAACAGCGCCGGCCAGGCCCGGTATCTCCAGCGCGCCGTACACGTCCAGCGTCTTCAGACGGCCGCCCACGCCGGACCCGCCGCCCAGCACGGCCAGGAACTTGAGCAGATTAGCCTTGAACACATGCTTGAACCGCACGCCCGTGACGTGCGCCAGGCTCATATGCGCCAGCGCCCCATGCGCCGCGACCGCCCGGGCCGCCTCGGGAGACACCGGGTAGCGCGACGAAAACCGAAGCACCCATTCCAGCGAGCACAGCCTCGGCAGCGCGTCCACCAGCAGCAGCGCCTGGTCAAACGTCAGCGCCCAGGCATTGATCGTCAGATGCCTCAGCTTGGCGTGCTCCCTGGGCACCAGATGCCTGAACAGCGGGAAGAACGGCCGCTCGACCATGGGCGTTATTTGGTCCGGCGCATTGCCATTGTAGATGTCCTCGAAGACAGCAGGCACCTCGATCCGAAGATCGATCAGCTGCGGACACGCATCCAGGATGGTCGCGACATCGGCGATGTCCAGCGGGGCGTCGGGAGCACAGTCCGGATCCGCAAGGTCGACGTCGCTGCCCATCGTCCCGATGCTCAGCACGCGCAGCCTGGGCAGCTTCCCCTGCATCTGAAGCAGGTCGCCCTTGGACAGCGTATCGACGGCCAGCATCTCCAGCCACTCCCACTGCTTCTGCATCAGAATAACCGCCATCGACTCGCGCACGAGGTTTCTGCCCGCATAGACGGGGTACAGGCCCTGGCTGAAATAAAGCGACCTCAGCCGCGGCACGCACTCGGCATCAAGTCTGACAACTTCCCACTGGTACGGCTTGCACGCCAGGGCAAGTCTCTCCAGCCTCGAGTAAACGGCCGCGCCGCATGCGCCGCCCGCCATGCCCAGGCGGCCGGCCAGCTCCCCGTCGTACTCGTCGACATTCATGTCCCTCAGCGTCGCACACTGTCTCCTAACCACGTCGACGATGCCGGTGACAGCCGTCGCCATGTCGTCCAGATAGACGACCTGCAGCCCAGGCATCTCCGGCACCCGCACAGCGCGCCCGCCCACATCGGCCCTGCACGCCTTGCCGATTATCCGAATCTCCTCAAGCGATTCAAAAAACGCCCTCTTCTCCTCAAACAGCCTCCTCACGGCATCCCTCCGGTCCAGCTCGACCCAGAGCTCCCGGACACCGGCCAGGTTCTCCGCCACCCAGTCCACAACCCGCTCGATCCTCCCGTCCCCCATGCCCCCAAACTCCACCGACACCATCCCAACATGTCCCCAGTCCAGGCCGCCCAGCGCCTCCAGCCCGGCTATCCACCTCTGGTCGTCTATCTCCTCGTCGTCTGTTATGAGTAGCCGCGAAAGATACCCCTGGATATCGCTGAACCGCTCGGTATCCCCTGTGATTATTATATCGGTTATTGTGAAGTACTCGTACACCTGGGATACAAGCAGCTGGTGCAGGCGGTGGTTCACTTGCGAGAGCTGCTGGAGCGCCGGCTGCTTGTACGTGGGCGTGCGGAGGTACTGCGCCACCTGGCAGACTATGTTTGTCGGTAATCGGTCCAGCATGAGACTGGCGATATTAATGGAGTGGTTGGAAAGATAAAAGAAAAAAAGAGTGCAAAATTGTCAAGGGCTTTTCCTTTACCGGAATATACCCGCTGTGTTATTGTTATGCTTTATGCTACAAGTAAAAAAAAGGAAATAAGGGTGCAGTTCTGGCTGAATTCACGCGCTGTCGCTTTGCTGTCCCTGGCAATATTGCTTTTCGAGCCAAGCAATATATTTCTCGCTGGTTTTAGGATCGCATCACGTGGAGACCCCCCCTTTGATTGCCTCGCCATATATATACAGTTGGGAGTATAATATACTGATAAATTTTCTTTAAACAAAGCGCTAATACGACAAGTAAATGGATGGCATTGACATATTGCTTAATGGCAATAGACGATATATTGTGGTTTTTGTGTGTGTGTGCTTTTTTTTAAAAAGCGTATTGTGGCGTCATTTCAAATAATTTTTTTGTCCTCATACATCTATTTTCTAGTGATAGCATCTATTGGCAAATAACCATTTACCGAGCACTGTCCTCCATAAAATAAAAGAAAAAGGAAACTGTACAAATACCCTTGTAGAATGTAAAGAGCGTTTGGTAAAACAGGGGTTTAAACGACCAAATAACTCGTTCCAAATTGTTAAATAGCTGGCGGTCAGCATGTCCATATTAAAATTTTCTTTGTTTTCTCATTCACGCTTTTTTTCTGGGCTCATTCATCCCATTTCATCATCCACCAACAAGGGAAATGACGTTGTCGCAACTACTTGCCACCGCTATTTCTGCAGCAACAGAGCATGGGCAGCCGACGCTTATTATTGCTACTCTAGCTCTAGTTTTATTAATCACCATCTATGTCGCATCTGCTGTATCGGAGAAGCGCCACATTCCTGGCCACATCCTGGGCAAGCTGACCAATCTGCACTACGAGTACATAGCAGCAACAGGGCAAATGGCCAGCCACTCGCTGGTCAGTGCCAAGACCCACGGTCCTCTCCAATACATTCAGCCCAAATCTCTCAGCACCACCGACCCGCAGGATATCCGCCAGGTACTAAGTTCGCCCAAGTTCCAAAAAAGCAACTACTACAGGATCCTCCGGTTCACAGAAACAGACAGCTTAATAAGCACCCAAAGCCAAGAAAAAGTCAGCCAAACAAGACGTATTTTTGGACCCTACTTCAACACAACCTATGTGTCTCGTATGGAACCATTGATCCTAGACTGCGGGATCAAGCGGATCATAAGGAACTGGGATAGGGCAATTAAGGAGAACCAGGGAAACGTCAATTACTGCGAGACGTTTAATCTCGCCACATTCAGCATCATCTCCAAGCTGGTGTTTGGCGAGGAAATCCGGTTTAGAAAAAACAGCCACGACGAGATGGACACTGTTCGATGGATGAGCAAAGCAATGACATACATGTGCCTAAGAGCCGTGCTACAGCTACTCCCCAAATGGATCTTCCACTTGTTGACCAAGCCCTGGGACCACTATCGCCGCGAAGTAAGCGGCTACGTCGAAGAGTCTATTGAAAAACGACAAGAATCAGATAAACCACAGCCAGATCTTCTACAGGCCCTAGTCGACAGTCTCAAGACAGATAAAGAAAAGACGCCCGTATTGACCAGAGACCAAGTACTCTCCGAATCATTTCTTCTGCTAATAGGCGGCATCGATCCAACCGCATACACGATGACCTGGACCATCCATCTGCTCCTGCTCTACCCAGAACACCTAGCCAAAGTCCAAGCAGAACTACGAAAAACCTTTCCGCCAAAAGAAACCGATCTGCTGACATACGGCGAACTCCGGAACCAAGTACCTTACCTAACAGCATGTATTTACGAATCGATGCGTCTGATAACCGTGCCCTGCGTCCAGATCCCCCGCACCTGTCCCTTCAGCAAATTCACGTTACAACAGAAGCAGTTTGAAAAGGGAACCACGGTATTTGCCAACATCTGGGGCTCACACCACTCCCCGTTAAACTGGACTGACCCGGAGAGGTTTGATCCGCAGCGATTTATTGATAATCCTCGTGCCAAACACTCGGTGTTTGCCTTTGGATATGGTCTAAGACTGTGTATGGGGAAGCATCTGGCGATGATGAATATGACAACGATTCTGGCCAACTTGCTACGCTCCTACGATATCCAGTCACCGTCGGACTACTCACACACGGGTCCAGGCGTTGTTGATGCTAAGGGTGTTCCGAAGATCATGTCGATGACGCAGTTTTTATCGGCCAAACCAATGTACCCTGCAAGAGACTGTAGACTTGTCATAAATCGATATAACAAAGAAGAGGCAGAGAAATTAGCTTAGTCCATGTGAAAAAAAGCAATAAAACTAATCAAATAATCGCTAAATCTCTTGAAAGCAATCGGATTAAACCACATAATATTTGCTTATTTAATCGCATTTTGTCTTTGTTAACAAATTTCCAGTAAGGCAAAGTCGTATTTGCTGATTTACCAATCTGTAAAGTGGGCGCTTTTTTTTTGTTAAATACTGTGTACACAATGTATAAAATTATTTCTGTCCTTTTAAACATACGATGTCAACGCTAGAGCTACTGAAACCTAGGTATTGTCTATTTTTGTTTGCATCGCTAAAGGCTAATGCTGAGTGGCATCCGAAATATTGGCAGCTAAATAGTAAAAAGAAAGTGTAAGCGTCAATATATCTCGGGGTCCTCAATTTTCTCAGTCTTTTTTGTGTGCACAATGGCTATGCTCTACCCACGCAGCCTGTGAAAAAAATGAAAATGTATCTGCAGCTTTGAGATGCTGCAGATAATAACATTTTGAATATAAAATTTCTAAATCGTCGTGTCTATTTAATAAAATAAAAAAAGCAGCCACCCAGGTCCATGGGAAGAAAATAAGAATATAAAAGGCATAAAATGCAGCGAATTAGAGAAAAAATTCACAAAGAAAACAAAATGGAAAACATCTTGTGTGGGAAAAAGGTGGCTGCATCGGTCATAGTATATATACATATATTCCCTTTCTGTTTATACCAAGCATCTCTGAGAACTTGTTTTCTATAGTCGAGATAGCAGCATATCAGCAAAATCAAAACAAACTTGACATATGCATGCAACTTTTGATTGTTTGCTTACAATAAAGAAGAGATGGAATCTTTTTGTCGTTCTAGTACCAGTATCTCAATTCTAGCATGCGTAAGTTTTAGTTTGACAGAACCGACGTTGGAAGGCATAACATGCAGCATTTAAATAAAGCCTGGTTGCAGAATATCATCCCTCCCCTCCAATTTGCCGACCTTTTTTATTCTGTACCCTCGAATTTAAACATCGTCTTTGATTCTATTTGGATTTAAGTTTTATTCCGTAGGCAAAATGATTAAATCTCAAATCCTTACGGCTGCTGTTTCTGTTGCAAAGCAGGAACAGTCGACTATTTTTATTATCCTAGCAGCAATTCTCCTTTTTGCAGTCTATGTAAAAGTCAGCATATCGGACAAGAGCCATATCCCCGGCAGCATCCTTGGAAAGCTGACGAAGCGTCACTACGAGTTTATAGCGGCGACTGGTCAAATAACCCCACACTCGCTCTCCAGTGCCAAAAAATATGGACCTCTGCAGTACATTCAGCCCAACACCGTCAGTATCACGGATCCAAAGGACATTCGCCAAGTTCTCAGCTCACCAAAGTTCCAAAAAAGCGACTACTACAAGATCATGCAATTTGCGCCAGGCGATAGTCTGATCAGCATGAGAGACCCTGTAAGAACCGGCGAGATGCGTCGTATCTACGGCCCATACTTTAACTCTGCTTTCGTATCCCGCATGGAACCACTTATTCTCGACTGTGGTATCAAGCGCCTGATGAGTACCTGGGACAAGGCAATTGCGGAGAACCAGGGGAATGTTAACTACTACGAGACATTCGCCATGGCCACATTCAGCATTATCTCCAAGCTGGTGTTTGGCAACGAGATTCTTTCCGATGAAAACAACCGCGACACAATGCAGACCGTCTGGTGGATGGGCAAGGCCGCGACCTACATGTCCTTCAGAGCCATACTCCAGGTGCTCCCGTCATGGCTCATCCATCTGATCACACTGCCCTGGGACCATTACCGCACCGAGCTGAGAGGCTACGTCGACGACTCCATTAAAAAGAGAATGGAATCAAACGAGACCCATCCTGACCTGCTGCAGGCTCTGGTCGATGGCCTCAGGACAGGAAAGGGCGACGAGCCGCCGCTAAACAAGGAAGAAGTGCACGCCGAGATGCTTCTTCTTCTACTAGGCGGCGTAGACCCCACGGCATTCACGATGCTCTGGACTCTCCACCTTCTTCTGCTGTATCCAGAGCATCTTGCAAAGGTGCAAACCGAGCTTCGAGAAAAGTTTCCGCTAGGTGAGAAAGACTTGCTGGTCTATGGCGACCTGCGCAATCAGGTTCCCTATCTGGAAGGATGCATCCACGAGTCAATGCGCATGTTGCCTGTGCCTTGTGTCCAGTACCCGCGCGTCTGTCCCTATAGCAAGGTGACTCTGCGCGGACAAGAATTTGAGAAGGGAACGTCGGTGTTTGCTAACATCTGGGGTTCACATTACTGTCCTGAGACGTGGTCCGACCCAAAGCGCTTTAACCCACAGAGATTCGTCGACGATCCCAAGGCCAAGCAGTCGGTCTTTGCCTTTGGCTATGGCCTGAGGCTGTGCATGGGCAAGCAGCTGGCCATGATGAACATGATTACTATTCTGGGCAACCTTTTGCGCTCCTATAACGTTCGGTCGCCACCAGACTACAAGCATACGGGTCCAAACGTTCTCGATTCCGATGGGTACCCGAAGATCATGCCGATGACAAAGTATCTGTCGACCAAGCCCGTTGATCCTGAGATTCACTGTCGGCTTATTGTCAGCCGGTACAGGGAAAGGGAACCTGGGCAATAAGTGATTTCGTTGTTTTTAGTATAAAATAGTTAACAAAATAAAAAATATAAAGGCATCTAGTGTTTACTACAACCTACTCAAAATGCTTATGCTTCTTTACCTTTGCATAAAGTACTATACGCATATAACAATTTTATTAGTCGGTCCAAAGCCAGTTATTTTTTAGACTTTGTAATAATTCAATTATAAATTGCAATAACCAAATACAGTGGTAGTTGTAAAACTACAGTTTTTGTATCTAAACAGTGATTTATAGCCTTCGGAGCCATTAAAAGTTTATATCCCGGTTATAGTTTTTATTTTACAATTCTCAAGCTGTTTTTTTTGCTGTCGCGCAATTTATTTCCATTGTATCAACGCATTGTATTGGTCCTAAAAAAGTTTAAAGTCTGTTTAAAAACCCCAGCCAGTCTAAGACAAGCTTAAATCCCTGGTTTACATATACCACGCAACTTGTTCAAGCACTACTAGATCAGTTAATTCTACTCATTTCAGCGACAGATTCGCACATTAGTATATATTTTTTAAAAAATAAAGCATTTGCCTATACAGCCTTGCAAATGCTTTTACAGATGTAAACAATAACATTATAAACTAAAAACCATGCACAATGTTTTTGTACTTTTTATGTGGCATAATGCATGGCTGCTCTTGTATTTTAAAGCCAGGATAAAAATTGCGAAACAGATAATATACAGATTAAAAATAAAACTTATTTAAAAATCTTCCTTACTGCCACACATTTTAAATGTAGCTTCAAGCTTCTCGTACAGGCGTGAATCTTAATAGAATAAGCAAGAAACAGGCGCAAAAAGTATACATTATCTTCTTATCCTGGGAACACGCATGTCTTTCTAGAATGAAGTTAACAGAAAATAACAATTTAAACCAAAGCAAAATAGATACATTTTTTACTCAAATAGCGTAGGCTTGGCTGAAAAAATTAAAGCAGCCACCCAGGTCTGTGGGAAGAAAAAATATAAAAATAGAATGCAGCAAAATAAAAAATTGAGATGGAACAAAAAAAAACATGAACAATGTGTATGTAAAATAAGGTGGCTGCATCGGTCATAGTAAATAAATATTCCTTATTTGTTTACACCTAGCATCTCTGCATTTTATTATTTTGTGTAGTTGATAAAACGGCGTACTAAAAAAATGCACTTGGAATATGCATGCAATTTTTGATTGTTTGTACACAATAGCCAACTATTACAATAGTTTTTTTTCTCACTTTAATACTAATATTTTAAATTTTTGCATGTGCAAGCATATAAATCCCTGGCAGTGGCGACACTGGAGAGTGTAAAATACAATATTTTAATAAAGTCTGCTTGTGGAATATCCTTTCCTCCAAATTGTCAACCCTTTTCTGTGCCCTCGTCTTTTGACATCGTCTTCAATTTTTTTTTGACAATTTTTAATAGAAAATGGTTAAATCTCAAATCCTTACGGCTGCTGTTTCTGTTGCAACGCAGGAGCGATCAACTATTTTTATTATATTAGCTGCGGCAATTCTCCTTTTTGCAGTCTACGTCAAATCCAGCTTATCCAACAAAAGCTACGTCCCCGGCAACATCTTTGGAAAGCTGACTAAGCGGCACTACGAGTTCATAGTGGCGACTGGTCAAATAACCCCACACTCGCTTTCAAGTGCCAAAAAATATGGTCCTCTGCAGTACATCCAGCCCAACACCGTCAGCATCACGGATCCAAAGGACATCCGCCAAGTGCTCAGTTCGCCCAAGTTCCAAAAAAGCGAATACTACAAGATCGTTCGGTTTACACCAACTGAAAATCTAATGAGCACAAGAGATACCGATCAAGTCAGCCAGGTGCGTCGTATCTTTGGCCCGTATTTGAATACAACCTATTTGTCACGCATGGAGCCGCTTATTCTCGACTGCGGTATCAAGCGCCTGATGAGTACCTGGGACAAGGCCATAAAGGAGAACCAGGGAAACGTCAATTACTGCGATTCATTTAATCTAACCACTTTTAGCATCATAACCAAGCTGGTTTTTGGCAGGGAGATCTGGCATCGGAAAAACAGCAACGATGCAATGGATACTGTTCAGTGGATGAGCGAAGCCACGAACTACATGTCCTTCAGGGCTTTACTCCAGGTCCTTCCCTCATGGCTCATCCATCTGATTACGCTGCCCTGGGACCACTACCGCCGCGAGGTAAGCGGCTACGTCGATGACTCGGTTAAACAAAGACAGGAATCAAACACTCCTCAGCCGGATCTACTACAGGCCCTAGTCGATGGTCTCAAGCCGCAAGATAACAAGGTGCCGTTGACTAGAGACGAGGTAATTGCCGAATCGTTTCTTCTTCTGATAGGCGGTATAGACCCCACGGCATTCACGATGCTCTGGACCCTTCATCTTCTTCTGTTGTACCCTGAGCACCTTGCAAAGGTGCAAGATGACCTTCGGCAAAAGTTCCCGATAGGCGAAAAAGACCTGCTGGTCTACGGTGACCTGCGCAACCAGGTGCCTTACCTTGAGGCATGCATATACGAGTCGATGCGTCTGATACCGGTTCCCTGTGCCCAGCTACCGCGCACCTGCCCTTATAGCAAAGTGACGCTGCAGGGAAAGGAGTTTGAAACGGGAACGTCGGTATTTGCCAACATCTGGGGCTCGCATCACTCTCCACTGAATTGGTCTGATCCACAGCGCTTTAACCCACAGAGATTTGTCGATGATCCCAAAGCCAAGCAGTCAGTCTTTGCCTTTGGCTATGGTACGAGACTGTGCATGGGCAAGCATTTGGCAATGATGAACATGACGACAATTCTGGCAAATTTGTTGCGCACCTATAACGTTCGGACGCCACCAGACTACAAGCATACGGGCCCAAACGTTCTCGATGCCAATGGGCTTCCAAAGATCATGCCTATGACTTTGTTGTTGTCTGCCAAGCCCAAGTATCCCGAAAGAGACTGTCGTCTTGTTATCAGCCGGTACAAAGAAGAGATTGTGGATCATTAGTCACCCTGGCCATTGGCCAGTGGAGAATGTCGATCTTTCATATATTTGTCGAAATAAAAGAGAATTAAGCTTAATCAAGCGAATTTAGAAAGAAATTAAATGAAATTTGCCCTTGCCGATTCGCTTGGACGTGTATAAAACCGGGTTCGGTACGCGTATCATGGATGGCAAACTGTCTGAAGAGTCAAGAGCCGGGTGGGGTGCGCGAAGTGCAGATGGTCCACTGGCCAATGGCCAGCTCGACTAATGAACCCTGAACGACCTCAGGAAGTTCTGGGTACTAAATAGAGTTTACTTGCTTACACTACGGCCACGATAATTGTCCAAAAATCACTGCACATGATATGTTCAAGCAGGTAATCACAATTCAGCCATTACCGAAATTGTAATGTCGCATTGAAGGGTAAGCACAGTTTGCGTGCAAGTGAGATTTAGTGCGAGAGTAGGTATAGTTTGCAACGACATACAAATAAAAGCAGCATGAAGAAAAAGAAAATGCAGAAATAAATATTAGTAGCAATAAAACAGAAACATGCGACAAAAAAACAATTGTAATGCAAATGCACTATCAACACATTTAGCCATAGCAATAAACAAACAAGTGGATACTTACAAAAAAATTAGTATCTTTAATAAATATTTATATACGATAAAAGCAGCTATTTATACCTAGTAAATTATTATTATTATGAAAGAATGTTTTTTCAAATAATCTGACCAAAGATTGTGAGTCTTTTTTCTGAGGAAAGATTCGCATTCTTTGGTCAAAGACTGCAAGATTAGCTTTGAAAAGACTCCGAATGTTAATAGAAGATTATCTGTGCGAAAATAATTTATGCAGAATTTTTTGGACAATTATCGTGGTCGTAGTGTAGTATCAATCACACGTGTAGTGTTATACTAGAAATAGATATATTCGTAAATAATACTAAGAATAATGACTAGAAAAGCCAACCCAGATCCCATCGTGGAGGGAGGCGCCATGTACCTTAAATAGGGGTGCAGGAGGGATCTGGGGGTTAGATCAGGCGTGATTTGATACAACATGTAGATTGTAATGTTTTTTTTTCTATTTTTTCCAAGCATCGGGAAACCAAATAAGCAATGTACAATTCGCTATCATAATCAAATACTTTTTTAAAAAAAGAATTAAACTAGCTGTAATTTTTGTAATATTTCAAAATAAAGTTTGCCAAAAACGTAAAAAAAGGAATACAAAAGCCGTGTATAATAAAGATATTTTCTGCTACACACCTGCCAGCTGCGCATGTGTTAAAAATTGACTTGTAAAAGCTGCAATGCAATGGATTGCAGCGCTTTTCTGTCCACAGACCCAGGTCCTAACCAATAGTCAGAGCGCTCCTAACTTGCATCGCCGCTTCTCCCAACCAGGTATTCGCGCGACAACCCTGTCGTCTGCTGTATAAAATCCAGGCTATAAAGCACATTTACGTAGAGGTGCTTGGCGCCCTTGGATCCACAGTCAAGGGTCGCGCCTCCCCAGCCAACAGAATCAAAGCCAATCAGCTTCAAATGGCCGCTATCGTTCACAAACATCCCTGACCCGCTGTCTCCACGGCACGCTGCAACGCCTGGTGTCAGATCTACAGACAGACATATCCCTGGCCCGTTGTTGTCCTCGATCCCGCAAACCTCCGGTTTCCCGATTATATTGATTGCACCTCGCAGTACATTCGTATTAACTCCCTTCTCTGCTCCACCTCGTCCGACAATCAAGGCCCTCTGTCCGGCCTGCAGCTTGCCATCGTAAATAGCCGCTCTTTCAACGACTTTGGCGTCTAAATTAATTTCTGGAAACTCGACAACCACGATGTCGTATTCGGTTGTTTGCATTTTACTATTTCTATAATACTTGGGATGATATGTAACATTAGTGCTCTGTACCGTCATGGCCGTCTTTATATCTCTATTGCCATAATACACTTTGACATCGGTGTCCTTTGTCTTGACGCCTTTTTCTGTATAACTGCAGTGCGCGACGGTCACTGCATGCCGCGGCGATATTAGCGTGCCTCCGCACTTGATATTTCTCCCACCTACTGAAGACACCAGGCTTATTGACGATTTCGCAAGATCTGCTGGCAATACCCAGCCTCCAACCAACCTTTTATCAAGCATTGGAGATGCCAAAACATTCATGTGCGTGGCCATGTAAATTAACAAACAAGTAACTGCGCTTAAAACCTGCATGGTGCGAAAATAAAAAGCTTGCAAAATAATATAGAAATAATTAAAATACAATTTTTGAAAAAATAATTCTAGAAATATAATAAAAGTCGAAACTTTCAAGGCTGCCAGCCATCATTTTATACACATTTTCCTGTATAGCATCTTTCCACTATGTGCAATCAAATAAAGAAAAATCCGAATCTACAATTAAACCAACGAGCAAACTATTTCTATAAAAGCCAATACAGACTTGTTGGCATTTCCGCAATTGCTTTTATTACAAAACAATAAAAGCGGGTTTTAATCAAGTTTTCCTTTTTTCGCCAATACATGAGTAAATGTTCAAAGGAAAATGTAGCAAATAGTAGGAAATGAATTTCAGATTCCAACTTTTTTTTTTGCTTGTAATGGCTAATGAACAAGTAAAAAGCGCTTAGCCCATTTGCGCATAAAGCGGGAAAAAAAGATGCAAATAAAATACATGAAAAAAGACGACAACGCCTTGGCACTAAGGAAAAGTATATCTTTATAAATGGCCGCTCTTTTGGCAATCTTGTTATGTCTTTTAACCTAGTTTTATCTTGGAAGTTTTCTCAAGACTTTATTGATTGCCACGTGGTTAATAAACTCAATCTATCCTCACCTAGTCTTCGAATTTATCGAAGAGTAAAAAATATGTAAACGTTATACGCCTAAAGAACTAAAAGAAAAATGAATGAGTACTATGAAACCATGTGTATATAGATGTGCAGGCAAAATTTATAAATAATGAAACAGATTAATCCTAATTATCATGAGATAATTAACAAAAACATATAAATTTCTCATTAGTATTAATTAAGTATGTAGCTTCAAATTCTATCTGCGCGTTTGGTTGCGACGCCCAGTGTTGGTTGTATCGACTGGCTGGTACGGAGGTGGCTGCTGAGCGGGGATTTCGTAGTCTGGAGGCATGATGTCATCGTAGCTAGGAGGCAAAGCAGTAGCCTCTCCTTCTCTCTGCGCTATCGCAGCAGGGCCAGAGGCAGAGGACAACTCGGCCGAGCTCTGCGACCTTAGCGACGGCTGGCCCTCGGATACAAAGCTGTGCCGTCCGTTCAACGACGCTGCAGCTGATGCCCCATCTGGCTCAACGGCCAGGGTATCGCTAGCAAGCTCATATGTACTGTGAGCCGATTGCACCGAGGCAGAGTTGCGAACAGGAGGCGGTCGATGGTCGGTCGACTCTGCCGTTGTGGGCTGAGCTGCCGCTGGGGCTGCTACGCCGCTGGTCTCGGCTGATTCCGACGCGTCTGCGGTAACCCGCACTTCAGGCTGTGCTGGGACACACGATAGCTCAGTGGCGCTCTGCTGTGACGTCACCGGCGCTCCTGCCGAGGAAGCCAGGCTGCTTGCGACAAATGTGGGCGAGGACACAGGGGGAGGATGTTGCTGGCTGCCAGGAGACATCATCATTTGCGCATACTGCTCGCTAAGCTGCTTGAAAAACTGCTCCTGCTGCTGCCGCTGCTGCTCCTGGAAAAGACGCATCTGCTCCTGGAACATCATCGGATTGAACGCCATCCCGCCAAAGCTTGCCATTGGCTGCGAAACCCCAGCGCTGACTGCTGCTGGTATGCCAGATGCGGGCGTAGCAGGCACGGATTCAGCCAGCGAGTGCGCAGCGTGGCTGGGTACGGCGCCGCTGTCTGTGCCTGTGGACGACGCCGAGAGAGGGGGCGGGTACGGATGGAACGTCGATGTTGAGGTGGACACGGGGTAAGCGCTGGAAACAGCGGGCGCTGCCATATTGTGATGCTGTGGGTACGGCGGATACTGGTGGGAAGAGCCCATGCCCGCCATGCTGAACCCAAGAGCAGGGGGCGAATGCGGGTTCGCAGGATACGGGTACGTTGCCTGCGGCATGGCCATGGGTATTTCTGGCATGCTCATCTGGTACCCGCCATGGTGGGTGGCAGTGGTGGTCGCAGAGGGGGGAGGGTAAGGCGTGTTTTGCGATGGGCTGTGCAAAATGGCTTCCGAGTCCTGATGCTGCAGGCTTGATTTGCTCTGGCGGTTGGACAGAGGCGCTAGCGGCTGCTGACTGCTTGCGCTTGTGCCTGGGTTTCTCACCAGCGCCGCGCTGGCATCTGCTGCCGACTGACCTCGTTGATGTCCATTGTTGCTGACAGCAGCAGCAGCGGTAGCCGTGCCACTAGAGCAGGTGCCGAAGGAAGCCACGCTTCCGGGACGTCTGGCGTGCAGTGACGACGTGCCCGCGGTGACTGAAGTAGACGGAGGCACGGGGAAGCTCAGCAACGCTGGGCCAGATGAGCCAGACACAGCAGAGGAAGAAGAAGCATTGGGCGGATAAAACGCTGGCTGCTCGACGTCCATCAGCGCAGCGACTACCGTCGATGGATGCGACAGCGTGTCCTGGGACAGGTTGCGGATGCCCCAGAGATCCGAGATGCGCCTGGCCACGATGGCCACAGGCAGCGTGCCCCTTACAGTGCCGGATCTGTCGCTGCCAGCATTCGCTGCTCCAGCGCCCTTCAGTTCGTCACGACGCACTATATTGGCGTTTGTCAGTGCCTTGTACACGTGCGCCACGGCCTTTATGCGGGCATCGGCAGATGCAGCAGAAAACGCAGCATTGGCCTCGTTGAGCTCGGCCACGTCCAGCCGCTGGTACTCTAGCTCGTAGACTAGCTGGTGGTGGATCTGGATATGCGAGTTGCGGATATCGGCGCACGACTTGTTATTTTCTGGATGAGGAACGCCGAGATGCACCTTGGACACGAGGATCCCATGGAAAGCCGCTACGGAGCCCTGGTGCAGATTCTGCTGCTGCTGCTTCTGGGAGGCAAGCGCATGCTGCAAATGACTGAGCACGCGTACTTTGGTAATGGAGTTTAGGTATTCCGAGGAGCACTCTTTTGCATACGCCCACGCGTTGTGTGACGCCTTGACGGAGTGCGCGTCCTCGCTGGAAACAGACATTTGCGATACAATGGATCCAGTTGTTGATGGGCGCCTGGTAGACAGGCTCTGCACCAGTTGCTGCTGCTGCTGCTGCTGTTGTTGTTGTTGGCCCTTGGCTTTGCCCGCCGACTGAGCGTTGTCCGAGCCCGAGGCTGAGACCGATGCTTGGCGCATGACACCGGCAATGGTCGGACGAGCCACAATGGTGATTTCCTCCAGCGCCAGCGTCAGCCTAGTGAAGCGGTACTCCTTGCTAATGGGCACTGCCTCGATGTCGATCAGCGGCTTTGAGTCCAGCGGGAAGACCCGGCCCCTGGGCATGCGCATCTTGAAACTGAGCTGGTTGCCCCATATGTGGTGCAGCACAAAGCTGTCCTTGCGGTCTATGGAGTCGGGCACCAGACACGCCGACTTGCCCACGGGCAGATCGTCGACGCGAAAGTTCTCTGGTCCGCCGGCCAGACGCAGCGGCACGATTCCCAGCGAGATCCGGTCGTCGGCATGCAGATTCAGAGCCATGGGCACCTGCACCATCTCGACAGGCGTGGCATGCACCGAGTCGGGCTTTAGCATAAATGAGTATTCCAGCCTGGTTTCCAGCTCGTATCGCAGACTGTACACCTTTGTAAGCACGGTGCCGTCTAGGCCAGCGGGCAGCGGAATTTCAAACGAGTAATGATGGTCGCCGGGCTCTAGTACGCCCTGGGCATGCCTTGCCATGTCCACGTCGGACAGCGGCGACGGGTCGCCCTTTTTCCATATAATCCAGGTGCCGATGCTTTTGGAGCTCTTGCGCAGAAGAGGATGCAGGCTGTTGCTGGGCTCGCTGTCATGGAGATCCACGAGCTCTGTGCAGACGAGCCGGATGCTTATTTGGCGCAGCTTGAGCTTGTCGCTGGTGCGTATATGCAGCTTGCCACGCAGACCGGATTCGCGGTTTTTGTACACAAGACACTTGGCGTTGCTGGGATCCAGCTCGATGTTGAGCGTAAGCATAGACTAAACAATATGACTGCAGGCGGTACTGATATATGGAAAATGAAGACGAATATGATAAATAAGCCAGTAGTAGCAAATAGAAGAAAAAGTAAAGGCCGAGTAAATTAAAAAAGGAGGAAGAGAGAGAAGGTGAGAAGATGGCGCGAGAATAGTAGAAAAAAAAAGGAGGGAGGCTTTCCTTGACTTTAATTTTTCTATTCAAAATGTGTTTTTTTTTTTGACACAAGCAAGAAACCACAAAAAAAGGTGACGATAATAATAAATCCCTCGTTGAAAACAAAGAGAAAAAACAAAGCTGCATTCAATTGTGTCGAAGGAGGAAGCCGTGGATGCTTTTATTTTGTTTTTCTGATACAGCGCCCCTGTAAGCACATGTAGTTTATTTGTTTCTGGTGTATACCATTCACACTTGATTCAGCTCGTCTTTAAAAACCAGAAAAAAAATACTTTAGTAGCCACCTGTTGGCTTATTTTGAATTTATTTTTTGTCTCTTTTAGATACAAGAGAATAGTCTCTAAGTAAACACATGGCCCTGCCTGTTTTGCGTGAGCGGAAAAGGCGCAGCCAAAAGCAAAGGGCGCACGTTTCTACGCAGCAAAGACTTTGAACATCACTTCGAAGCAAGGAAACTTCCGTGTATTGCTTTGTCCTTCTATAGAAACACAGGCATGGAAAAGACAAGACAAGACAAGACAAGACAAGACAAGACAAGACAAGAAAAAAGACAAGACAAGAAAAAAGACAAAGAGAAAAGGGCGAGAGAAAGGAGATCCCAATGCGTTTCTTGCCAGATATCAAGCGAACAAGAGAAAAATAACAAAGAACCGCAGCGCAAAGCAGGCATTTATTCAATGCGCACTAAACCTTTTCAAAAAGGTTTCCGCAAAAGAAGAGGAGAAAGAAGGCATGAAACTGCAATTTATTTCTAGGGCGGCTGGGCTTTTACTAAATGCGCAGTTTCCGCATCTGTTGCGAAGATACGAATAAAAAGAAACATGAGAATTCCGAATGCCACAAGCTGCGGAGAAAAAGCCGACCCTTTTTTATTCTTCAAATTCATTTGAATTACGCAAGGTGGGGGGGGGAGATTGGGAGCGCTATGACGGCGCAGCTTTGTCACTGAACTCGCTTCTTTGTTCTCTGCCTGAGAAATAATGGAAACAGGACCAGAAAAGGAAGAATAAAAGAGAGGCGGGAAGGAAGCCCAAGTGCCAAGACATTGCGTTGCATTGTTGCTTGATTATTGCCCGAATAAAACGCCAAGACTTTACAAATCACGAAAGATGCAAAAAAAGGGGGAGAGGAGTGAGACTAATCAAACACAAATGCCTGCTTCGTGCCCACGTCCCAGGCAACGGCCTCACGTACGCGCTGCTGCACAGCCTCGACATCCATCGAAGCAGACCAGCGGACACGCTGCATTGGCTGAGCGACAAAACGGCCATCCTGCGCCATGCCCAAGATGTCGCGCCACATATCCCTCTTCGCCTCGCCATTCGCCTCATCAAGGTACCACCTGTTCATCCAAAACCCGCGGGCCGCGATGTCCTTGAAAATAAGCAACGACGTCGGCAGCGTCACCGGCTGACGCGACATGCCGCCATAAGTAACCAGGGTACCGCCAGGCGATATCAGCTTGGTCATAGCCAGGGTGGTCCGGCCGCCAACGCAGTTAAACCCCAGACGCACCGGCCCATCAACCACGCCCTTCAGCTCGCCCACCTGTTTATCGCGCACAACGATATCTGCGCCCAACGTCCTGAGCTCCGCAGCCAAGCCAACAAACTCTGCCTCGGGCCTATCCCTGACCACGTTGATCGTGCGCACACCCATTGCGCGCGCCATCTGGATGACGCTGCGGCCTACGCCCGAGTTCGCTCCATTCTGCACCACGTAATCGCCCGGCACCAACCTGCCAAAGTCCCTCAGCATGCGGTACGCCGTGCACGGGTTGACTTTCAGACTAGCCACCACCAGCGGGTCTAAGCCACTGCGCCACTCCTCCGGCACCGCATCGACCACCGCGCCATCCACAGTCGCATGTGTGCACCAGGTACCGAACTGCCCCGACCGCCGAGGCACAACCCAGTCGCCGACCCGCACATGGTCGACGCCGCTGCCCACCTCGACCACCTGGCCAACGCCCTCGTTGCCGCCCACCGCGGCATACGCCGTTTGCGCCAAACCGGGTATGTCGCCGAACCGTCCCTTCACCGGATACGTGCCTTCGATCTGGTTCAGGTCCGACGGATTCACAGGCGCCGCAAGCATTCGTACCACGATGTTGCCTGGCGCCGGTCTGCCCAGCTTGGCCTCGACTACACGCAGCACCTGCGTCGGATCGCCTGGCTCCGTGTACAAGGCCATCTGCGCCCTATCCGCGCTCATCATCCGGCGCACCTGGCCAACAGTCTGCGCAACGCGTAGCTGCGATCTGGCAAGAATCATGGTTTATACGGGTTTTGCAAATACGGAGAGAGTATAAAAGCGATAGCACATATATAAAGATAAAGATAAAGAAAAGATACACACACAAAAAAGGATCAAAAAAAGCAGGAAGAGAGTAAGAAATGTCAAGTAAACAACAAACTCCCTTTTTCCTCTTGATCAAGGAGATTAAAAGTTCCCCCCCTCCCAATGACTGGGCCGGAGCGTGACGTCGCCCAAATTGCTTCTTGCCAAATCTGATCTGATCAGCCCTATTTTCTGGGAACGGTGATCACCAGCTCGTCGCCATGTCTCGACGCCACCATGCGCTTTGCGTCATACGCAGGCGACACGGTGGTCGAGTACTCGAACTCGTTGTCCTGCCGCACGGTCCCGTGGGCACTCGACCCCGTGCGCACACGCGCAGCAAACACCTTGACAGTGTCTCCCTTGACCTGCACCGTCGGCTTGACGTCCCTGAACACCTCGCTACGCAGCCGAATCACCTGTTTATCAGCAAAAGTCTCGACCTCCGTTGCCCTCCGATGCAGCGGATCAAAGAATCCGCCCATGATGCTCGGGTGGTTATGGTGAGGATGGTGATGGCTGCGACGAGGCGGCGGGTAAAACGGCGTCGTATGGCTTGCATGATGGTGGTGGTGGTGGTTGTGATGCCCGTGGTGGAATGGCGGCGGCGCTGCCATCGTGTGGTGGTGCGGCCACTCGGACCCAAAGTTGAACGTGGGCCATTGCGAGCTGCACCAGCCATTGTATTCGACCGTGCGCCCCGGAACCGTTCGCGCACAGACGCTCTGGAACCCTGATCCGGGCGAGAATATCTCGTAGTCAAAGTTTGTTATCCGACGGCTCATTCTTGTGTCTTTTTATCTGTACAAAATGAAAAAAATGGAGTGGGTGCTGGAGTAAATACAAAAAAGTAGTAATGGATTTTTTTATAGCAATAATCAAAAAGCCGTTTGTGGAAGCAAGAGAGAAAACAAGGCAAGAATGGTGGAAGAGGGTCAGCAAAGCTGAAGAAGGAAAAACAAGGGAGGGGGAGGCTGAGAAGCTTGACAGCGGCCCCTCTTCTCCTTATAAGCAAAATAGGCAGAAAAAAGCTGGAAACCTGGTGATTTCCCTCTCAAGAGGAAATAGTGCATCGCAGCCTTTTATTTCCCATCCGAAGCATGCAAGTGGATATATCAAAGAAGGAGAAAAAGGGAAAAAAAACCTGCCTTTGCCCTTGGCACACCCTTGAATGAATGGGAAAAAAGTCTATTTCTTTGTTCTCTTTTGCACACATATCGCTTTCGTAAAAGAAGAAAAATGATACGCAAAAGGAAAGGGAAGGGGAAAGGGCAGGCGATGCGTTAATTGACCTTTATTTGGCAGAAACCTCATTAAAAGCGCGCAAAGCTGCGCATACATTACAGGGGAAAGCTTAAAAAGCTGCACCCCCACATCGCAGCGTCGCCTTCCAATCAGAAGAGGCAGGGTCTTGTGGCTCCTACCAGGGCGTCTTGTCGCTCCTGCCAACAAGGTACTCGCGCGACAGCCCCGTTGTCTCCTGTAAAAAGTCCATGTGGTAAAGCACGTTTACGTAGCCGTGCCTGCGGCCCGCGTCGCCACACGTGCTGCCAGCAGGCCCCTTTGCAAACGCATCGAACCCAATCAGCTTCAAGACGCCGTTTTCGTTCACAAACATCCCGGACCCGCTGTCTCCAGCGCACGCCGAGACTCCCGGCGTCAAATCGTTGTCCAAACATATAAGCGACGCGTCGTTGTCCCTGAGCCCGCACGTCTTATGCTCCGCGACAATGTTGACTCCGCCTCGCAGCAAATCCCGGTTAACTCCCTTCTCAGCCCCACCCCACCCGACAACCAGGCCTTTCTGCCCGACCTGCAGCTCTCCGTCGTAAATAGGCGCCCTATCGACGGTCTTGACGTCCAGCTCGATTTCCGGAAACTCGATAACCGCGATATCAAACGTGTTGCCACGCTTGCCGTCCTTTACATAGTCCTTCGAATAAACCGTTACCTTGGTGCTCCGCACCGACTTTGCATTTTTCAAATTCGGATTTCCATATCTCACTTTGACGCTGCTATTCCTTTCCTTGTCGCTTGCTGACGTGTCAACGCAGTGTCTCACAGTCACTACATGTCGCGGCGATATCAACGTGCCTCCGCACCTTACCCCTCCTCCATTTACTGTCGAGTGTAGGTTAACCGATGATATCGCAAGATCTTCTGGCATAACACTTCCTCCAATTATCCTCTTCTCAAGCACCGGATGCGCCAGCACTTCCGTATGCATACTTACGAATAAGGAAAAACAAGTAAAGGCGCCAAAAAACCGCATGATATAAAATTACACGTTAAAAAGTAATAGAAACTATAATAAAATAAATTACGCATCCAGCGAGCATTACTATCGAATTCTTTTTTTTGCAGCAAAGTCACCCAGCTATTTATTTATCTCTTATCCCACATCGTTTGCCCAGATACTATAAAACAAGTATAATTCCAAATCTACAAACAAACTATTGACATACTCTTCCGGAAAGCTGTTTATTTGCTTTTTACAATCATTATTTTACAAAAAACGGTTGACTGATTTTTTTATCTCAAAATTCACAAGCAAATGTTCAAAGGAAACCCTAAAAAGCAGAGCAAATGAATTTCTAATTCCAAATATTTTTTAAAAGGCAAATAATAAAATTGTAAAATCCTGTTTTCCAGCACACTATACGGAAAAACAAAACCAAACATGGAATGCAAGATATAGGCAGCGTTGCCTTTGAGCTATAAAAAATGTGTATTTTTATAAACGATTTTTTATAAAAACAAAAGAAAAAATGATTCCTGTCTTTATTTCTTGATTCCGCTTTTAAACGGGTCTATCCGTATCCTTTTTTTGCATTGTCTTGTCAAAGAAAATTATCGGAATAAGAAAATATTGCAAACGAGAGATTGCGTCAATACCTTTTTTTCGATGGGTCTGCTTAAACTCTCTCGGCCGCGAGATGAGCGCTGTATGCCGTAATGCGCGTTTATCAAAATAAATCTATAAAGTTTTATTGATTAGACAGTTGCAAGCTACGCTAATATTACAAATAAAAACATTTAAAAAAAGTAATGCATTGCAGCACCATTCGCTCACTACCTCAGGTTCCAATCAAGAGCCGGTGCAATTCTAAGCCGCATTGCCGCTCTTGCCAAACAGGTAATCGCGCGACAACCCCGTCGTTTTCTGTACAAAGTCCAGGTGGTAGAGCACGTTCACGTAGCTGTGCTTTGTACCCCTGGAATTGCATTCGCTGGTCTCGCCTCCCCATACAGCCGAATTGAACCCAATCAGCTTCAAGGCGCCGCTTTCGTTTACAAACATCCCGGACCCGCTGTCTCCGCCACACGCCGCAATTCCTGGTGTCAATTCTATGGGCAGGCATATCTGTGGTCCGTTGTTATCCTCGAACCCGCAGGCCTCTGGTTTCCCTATTATGTTTAATGCACCTCGCAGCAAATCTTTGTTAACTCCTTTTTCAGATCCACCCCATCCGACAATCAGACCTGGTTGACCAGGCTGCAATACGCCATTGTAAATAGCCGCTCTATTGACAGTCTTGGCATCCAGCTTGATTTCTGGAAACTCAATAACCGCAATGTCGTATTTGGCACCTTGTCTGCCTGCTTTCGTATAGTACTCGGGAAGATATGTAATCTTTGTGCTTTGTGCCGTCTTGGCCTTTCTTTGGTTCGGGTTGCCATAGTACATTGTGATGTCGTTATTCTTTGCCTTGGCTCCATCTGCTGTGATAACGCAGTGTCCGACAGTCACTACATGCCGCGGTGATATTAGCGTACCTCCGCATAGTGCCCCATTTCCGTCTATAACCGAGTACAGGCTTACTGACGATATTGCAAGATCTCCTGGCAATTCACTACCTCCAAATATCCTTTTCTCAAGCATTGGTAGAGCCAGCACTCTGAAATGCATAATCATAAAAACGAATAGACAAACAATGGCTTGAAAAACATGCATGGTACAAAAATTATAACAATAAATCAATTTAAAAATGTCTGAAAAACGCTGGACAACTGTATTGTCAAGTTAAAGCTTTACGGAGCAAACAGACGTCTATTTATTGATTTCTCAGTTTGTTTTCTCTTTTCACGCACTTTAGATTGAAAAAAAAACCATGGCTGTAAATAAACCAACAGGCGAATTATTGTTATACAGAAAACAAAAGCTCATTTGCTTTTTTTGTAGCCATTTCTTTTTTTATAAAAAAGGCGGCCTCATCGAGTTTTCTTTAGCCAAAACCACACGGGCTAATGTATGATAACAAAGCAAAGCAAGCTTTATAGAATAACTTTCCAGTTCCGATTATTTTTTAAAATGTCAAATGAATTAGCAAAAAAAAAAAAAATTGTAGTGGCCGTAGTGCATTCATTAGAGTCGATGCAAACGACTGTCTTTATGACAATCTCGGCCTTTTCACGTAAAACAACAGCTAATTGTACATGAATTCTATCTACAGAAGCATTAATATACAGCTTAATTGTAAATTATCTTGGTTTTTTTATTGCGATATATAAAATAATTAAGCAATACGGCAATATAAAAATCAGAGCACATGTAATAAAAGCAGGAATTGCTATAGCAAGATAGTGTAAATCTATTCTAATATATTTATTGTTCTCGCACGCCTTGTCCACAATCTCTCTTCAACCCAATTGACAGCGCGATAGACGATTCCGTTCCTTCGAGGCACAATTACTTTGATATGGTCCTGTCCATACCATGCCTTAATCTGCCTAACATTGCACTGAAACGGCATATGAAAAATCCTCCAATATACCTTCCACTGCTCATGAACATTTGTCGTATCGTCCTTTGCATCGGTCCACTGTCTCCTGGCCATTGCTTTCCCGACGACAGCCAGCACTCGGTTGCCCTTCTGGACCCTGATGTAGCGGGATATATAGGAGGGCATGGTGATGGTAATGATATATGCCTCGGGGGTTTCCGAGACAAAGGTGTGAAAGAAGTTTGGGGTTTCAAGCTGGTAGAATGGGTTCCAGGAGCACTCGCTGATGTGCATGCAGGATTCAGAGTTGGGCTCGACGACGCGGCCGTTGAATACGTGGCGGGTTTCGCTGAATGGCGGCATGTTTACCACTACGATTCCCTCGTGCCGCAGCGTCGATACCGATCGGATTTCGCCTTGCTTGTAGAGTCTAGTCATACTTTCTATGAACGATGGTTGCAAATGACAAACATGCTTGTAAGGAATAAAAAAGGAAAAAAAAATAATAGGTTTATAGAAAAAGTAAAACAAATGCAAGGGAGTATGACGAGAAAACAAAAAGCTTCTTTAATTTTTTTTTTCATTTGGGCAACGGCCATGTTTATAATAAAGAGCAAGGTATTAAGTGTGGTCATTTGGCTGACTTTGCAATCAGCGCCGTTTATTTTATCCGCAGCTTTTTTCATTTAAAGAAATAGCAAAAAAATCAACAAGTGACAACCGGCTTGTGCCATATGTTATGTGGTTGTGCGCGGTACGTGCACTTTGACGCATGATGCACGGCTGGTGTCAAAGAAAATAAATCATGAAACGAAATGTTTGTTGGTTCATATGACTATGGAAAAAAAGGCACATGTGGCAACAAAAAGTAAAGCATCAAATTGCTTTTTTCATTTCAAAAGGAAAAAAAAGAGAGAAAATACAAAAAGAAACCATGCCGCGCTTGCACTTGGCCAGTGGCTAATCCGCTAATTAGAATCACTTTTTCACAGACCGACGCGGGCCAGCAGGTTCTCAGGGTAGCGTTCGCCGGATATCCCGATGCTCTGGATAATATCTCTGATGCTCTGCAGGTCATCGCTGTCAAGCTGGATGCTGCCGGCGTCGATGTTGCTCTTGAGATTCTCGATCCTGCGGGTGCCAGGGATGACAATCAGGTTTTTCTCCTGGGCCAGGACCCAAGCCAAGGCCAGCTGGCTGGCAGAGTATCCCTTCTTTGCAGCAAGCTTCTCAAACTCTCTGACAATCTGCAGGTTCTTGGCAAAGTTCTCTGGCTGGAACCGCGGATGGTTCCTACGCGAGTCGTTTTCATCCAGATCGTCGAAACTCTTGAGCTGGCCCGAAAGGAAGCCGCGGCCAAGCGGCGAGTATGCAACAAAGGTGACGCCCAGTTCGCGGCAGGCATCGAGCACACCGTTGGTCTCAGCACTGAGCGACCAGGCGCTGTACTCGGACTGCACCGCGGCAATAGGATGGACCTTGTAAGCGCGACGCAGAGTATCGGCGCTGCACTCGGACAGCCCCAGATACCGCACCTTTCCCTCCTTGACTAGCTGCGCCATAGCAGCCACAGTTTCCTCGATCGGCACATTGGGGTCGACGCGATGCTGGTAGTACAGGTCGATACGGTCTACGCCCAGGCGCTTCAGGCTCAGATCCACCGCCTTGCGGATATAGTCTGGATGGCCGTTGATGCCCTTGATGGAGCTGGTAAATGAGCCGCTGGCCGTCGCTGTTGGCTCATCAAACTCGTGGCCAAACTTTGTGCATATGAAGATGTTGGCGCGACCCTGGGCCTCCAGCGCCTTGCTGAAAAGACGCTCGTTGTGGCCCAGACCGTACACGTCGGCGGTGTCCCACAGGGTGCACCCCATGCTGGCTGCCTGCGCGAGCAGCTCGAGCGACTCGTCGTCGTCGGACTTGCCGTAGGTGCCGCTCAGCCCCATGCCGCCGAAACCGATGCGTGGCACCATGACTTTGTCGCCTGGAACGCCAAACTCGATGAGATCGATCTTGCCACTAGACATGGTGGTTAGTCAAGCGCGGAAGTTAGAAAAAAATGCAGTAATTTCAGAAGGATTTCTCTGCTGAGACGCTATGGCAGAGTATTGTCGGAATGTAGAAAAAAAAAGATTTATTGGAGATGTGGTGTAGAAAATGTGCGGAATTGTGTAAAAAGACCTTGTTTTTATAGGGGCATCGCCACAAGCGTTCTTTGGAAGCGTTCTTTTTTTGCGTCATTTTGTGCTTACAAATCGGCTCAGGATTAGGGTATGGCGTTTCTTGGTGGCAGATAGAGAAAACTGAGAGCAGCATTTTCCTCCTCTGCGAAAGCGGTTGCTGTATTATTTTCAATCTATCTTTCTTCAGCAATCAGGATTAACACATTGATCGGATTAAGCCTTGCTGCGCGTACAGGATTGGCGTTTGTTGCGACATACCCTCTGCTGACCCAAGCATACCAATGTCTGCATCTGATGTGAGTTGCTGCGCCCATTGTGCACTATTATTTTCGCCACGTCTCTTTACTCGAGCCAGAGCATCAAAGGGCAAGAAAATAAAAATAAAAATAAAAATAAACAAAGTGGACGATGTGTGAGACATGCCAGCGTATTCTTTTTATTGACATTTCGTTCGAAATAAGACAAAACCCTCCGTGTGAATGGAAGACAATAAGAGAAGGAATATAATGCACAAGGGGGGCATTTAAAAATAACAATCCGGTTCTAAAAATATTGTCTGGCATATGCAGAGCATGAGCGAATGAAAGAGTGAAAAAGGTTCCAAAAAGGAAATTAAGCGACAGAATAATGGATGCAAAAAATACCTGAATTAATTATGCTGCCTCGGCATGTTTCGTCTTTTATAAATTTTCCTTTACCACCTCTTTTCTTTCATTTCAAAGCCGCCTTAAAGGTCTTTTCTTTTATAGTTTAAAACGAACGAGGTTTCTGCCAAGGCTTTTTGCTTTTCCCTTTTACTTGTGCCTTTTTTTCTGTACTCTTCTTTTTTTTTGCTCTTTCGACTCACTTTTTTTACTATAAAAAAATCTCTACTTTTGCAACCCATCCTTTTTTACTTTTTTCACTTGCTGGCACTCTTCCTCTTTATTTTTTAACTGACCTTGACAATCACAAGTCGCTTGACTCTTATAATAAAAGCCAATGATAAAGATTTTCATTGTTTCTGCTCTGGCCCTGGCCGCCTTTGGCCAGGAAAGCGACAAAGACCTGCTGAAATACTCGCCTGAATACACCGGTACTGCGTACGAAAACGCGCTGAAATCAAACTGGGTCAGCGTGTACTACAAAGTAAACCAGAACATTGATTCGGCCAAGAGACAGGCCAATGCAGACGAATACTCTTCTGCCACCTGGCTCTATGGCACAACCCAGCTTCCTCCGGTATATGATGCCTCGTGGGGCAAGGGATACCAGGCTCGCGCAAAGCAGGTGTATGAGAGAACCGCGACTGCCGAGCGTACCAGTAGTGACACCGAAATTGATAATGATAGTGATACTGAAAGTGGCAGCGACAGCGACAGTGACAGCGATGCTTCGAGCTCGACTAGCAGCTCGGCTTCCAAGGCCGCCTACTCGTCGTCGGCTGTTGCTCTGGGCGCCCTTGGTGCTATGGTCGCCGTCGCCGCTTCATTCATGTAACAACAATATGCCTATTCGGCTGTCACATGGCAGCGTCGAATAGCCGAGCAGAGACTGACTGTTGATGTATTAACAAAAATAGTGACTGTCATTTTCTATTGTTAAAGGTAAATAAAATGGTAAAAAAAAGCAAGACAAGTGCCGTCTATTGCAATTGTCCTTTTTATTATACTTTATATTATTTTTGTTTATTGTCAGATGCAATATGTATGAGGAATTACGCCAAAGAATGAATAGCGGGGAGGGGCTCTAGTGCAAACGACAGGAGCTGAAATACGTACTAAAGCAAGCATTTATTCAATGCTGCCATAGAAATTCATGGATCTATCCTTGTTCATCCCATATATTACTATGGTTCCCTCTGGTAGCAAGCCACTGTCTGCAAGGTCATAGTCATCATTAACATCCACAATTACGGTGACGCTGTCATCGATATTCAGTTTGTCTTTTATTTCTTTGACCAGGCTCTCCACGTCATTTGCTTCGGTTGTAACTTTGTGTTCTTCCTGAATGTGAAGTTTAAAAGAAAGTAGTAAGCCGTTTCTTGTTGGCATGTTGACAAATGTAAGGAGATTTGATATACAGGGTATATAAGCTGTGGTATGAATATTTTTGTTGGAAAATACAATTCTCCATATTGCGGCAATTGTTTGGGTTTTTATAGTAGAAGCAGCATGCCAAAACAACTCCCAATTTTTTTTAGCAAAAAAGGGGGTAGGACTGCTAAACAGCGGATGAACTCGACCTTTTCTGCTAGTGAGCCGTGAATAAAAAAAAATATTAACGAACTCAACCAACAAACTCCAAGACAAATGTGGATAAAAAGGAATTAAAGGAATCCATTAAACAGAGGACTATTCCACAAGTCTTGAGCCCAACCGCTTTGATGGGCCTCTTTTGCATCTTCATTCCTTGCTTTTTGTGAAGACACGGGGTGCTTTATACAGTCTCTACCTTGTTAAAAGCTTAATAGAAAGCCCTAAAAATAAATGGAAACTACCCAAAATAATCCAGCTTTTTATTTGGAGAGAAATGGTTGATGCTGCATGGGGTGCTGTGGTATGACTTGGACACTTTCTTATTCGGTCTACCATGGATTTTAGTTGAATGAGAAAAATAGGGCTTCTAAATGCCTCAGTATTAGATTCCAGGCCTAATAATTTGTTTTTTTGCTCTGTGGTTTTATGCGTAGATCGGCGCTTTTACATTACATTTTTTGTCAATACAGCAAGTGGCAGAAAATTGCTTCTTTGCAAGTTTGTTTATCTACATATATGAAAGACTAGTCCAGTACTACTCTTTCTTTTTCTTTCATCCTAATACCTGCTTATAATCCAATTTAATATGTTTCCGCTCAATCGCGCAACTGCTTTTCTGGCCCTGGCAGCGCTTGCTTCCTCAGCTGCCGTAATGTCCCTTCATCCCCGCGCAGATAACGCCGCTGCACCCGACAACCTCGGGCTGATCCTCAACAACGTCGCCGCGCTGATTCCCGACAGCTCACTGGCCGGCGAGCTAGGAGCAGCAGCCAGCTCCCTGATAGATGCCGCCGACAAGTCCAACTACGAGGAGATGGCAGACACATACTTTGCGTCGTTGATGTCGTCTCTAGAGTCCAACAACGACGCCGAGCATGCCCAGGGGATGGCTTCTGAGCTTGCCACGCTTATCCAGTTTGCCGAAGACATCCCCGACAACATGGCTGAGCCTTACTCGTCGCTTCTTTCTGCGCTGCAAAACACTGAGATTGCAGCCGACGCTGCCGATGTCGTCAACGAGCTCATCAAGTTCGTCTCGGATGTATATTTCATATCGCCAGAGGCCTTTGATGACGTGCCCCAGGCGACGGAAACAAGCATGGGAGCAGAGGACGCAGAGGAGACTGCGACCTCTGCAGCAGACAGCTCGGAAAGGGCCAGTCGGTCTTCTGATAAAGACAATCTGTCTGCGTCGGAAGAAGCAAGCCAGACAAGCGAGGACGCAGATGAGCACTCTGAACCGGATAGCAGCACTTCGGACGCTCCTGCCACTAGAAACCTGACATGTGGACTAGCAGCTCTTGGCCTGGCAATTAGCACCATAGTCTCAGTTTTCTAATCCACTTCTTCTTATTTTGGCCTTGATTTTTTATTTGAAATCTCCAACACATCCAGTACAAACCACATCCAAGGATTTGCGTTCACTATTTTTTGTCTCTTTACACATGCAAATTGATGGACCGCAGCGGTAGAAAACCTGTTTAGGAATGCAGAAACCCGCATTGCCAGAGGTTGCTGCGGTGCTTTTCCTTTTTTTCCTTTTGGCACTTTTCTCTTTTACATTTGCAAACAAACAAATGAATAAATAAATAAAAAGCGTCTCTTTGCCAACTCGAACCCTTCATCCCTTTCTTCAGCTACAACGCCATCTGTCTTTCCGCACATCCCTACTCTTTTCTCCTCTCTTTACAATAACGCTTTTTTCCCTCTTCAGTCCCTTGATTACAAATGGTTTCCAAGCGCCTTCTTTCCACCTTGACACTGTCGGCACTTGCTGCGGCAAACGTGCTTCCTCTGCATCCTCGCGCTGAAGCAACCCCCGCGATCACCGACATTGGGTTTGTCCTGAACAACGTTGCCGATATCCTGCCCAACGAATCGATGATTAACGAGCTGCACGAAGCAGCCACCTCGCTGATGCAAGCAGCCGGCCAGTCTGGCCACGACAAAAAAGCCGACGAATTCCTCTCCTCCTACCTCTCCTCCCTTGACGCCAACAACGACCCCGCATATGCATCGCAATGGGCGTCGGACATAGTGTCTCTTCTTCAATCTGGAAAAGACATCCCTGATAAGGTTGCCGAGCCCTATTCCTCGATCATTTCCGTTCTGCAGGACTCTAAAATCAAAGATAATTCCTCTGCTATTGTCAGCGAGCTTATCAAGTTTGTAACCGCGGTTCGCAGCCTCATGCCCGAGATGTTTGTGGATGAGCTGGGCACGGAAACAGGTACATCTAGCTCTGGTACAGACTCTGTGCAGAGCTCGATTGATTCTAGTGACTCTGGCAGCAAGACCACTGTTGATGCCAGCGACTCTGACAGCAAGGCCTCTGTTGATGCAAGCAGCGATGAGGCTGGGTCGGAGGAAGGCGATTTGTCGAGCGACGGTTCTGCTGAGGAAACAGAGTCCGAGAGCGAGTCATCTGGCGCGCCAAGCAACGGCCGTCTTGCCCTTGGTTTGCTGTCTGCTACTGGCATCGCCATCAGCGTCATGACCAGTCTTTTTTAAATTCACAACGTCAAATAGCTATTAGGCATGGAAATATATCTTAAAGATATATATTTATAAAATAGGACGTTACTTATAAAGAGAAATGGAAAAAAATATAAAAGAAATGTTTGTCAGCTTATAAGCGTGAAATTAGTTCTTGGGACGGTCGCAGATGACGCTGCCCTGGGAGGGGCTGGTGCTCTGGCACACGGTTCCCGAAGGACACTTGATCTTGACAACCTTGCCCCAGACGCACTCGAGATAGTAAGTGTACTTGTTGCTCTTTCCAGCGGGGCAGGACAGAGCTCCATGGTTAATCAGAGGACAGCTCTGGCCTATTTGCAGCGGGGATGGCGAGGGAGCAGAGGTACCAGTGGCAGTGACTGTCTGGGTGACAATCAGGGGGGTAGGAGTCTGGAAGGGAGAGGTGGTAGACGTGGTAGAGGTTTCCGTCTCAGTCTCGGTTTCAGTCTCAGTTGTGGTAGGCACTGGGCTAGTTTCCTCGGTGGTAGAGGTCGTAGACTCAGAGTCGGTGGTCGTAGTGGTAGTGGTGGTTATGCTGGGCCCCTCGGAAGTCGTGGGTGTGGTCTCCGAATCAGTTGTTGTCGTGGTAGTAGTAGTAACACTGGGCTCCTCGGAGGTAGTGGGCGTGGTCTCGGCAGTCGTAGTAGTTGTTGTGGTGCTGGTTGAAGTAGGGGTAGTCGTAGCCGGGGTAGTGGGAGTGGTGGTCTCGGCATCAGTAGTAGTAGTTGTCGTAGTCGTGGTGCTGGGCTCCTCAGAAGTTGTAGGCGTGGTCACAGCTTCAGTAGTAGTAGTAGTGGTGGTCGTTGCTGGCAATTCGCTGGTAGTAGTGGTAGTGGTGGTCGTTGCTGGCAATTCGCTGGTAGTAGTGGTAGTGGTGCTGGTTGAAGTAGGGGTAGTCGTAGCTGGGGTAGTGGGAGTGGTGGTCTCGGCTGTCGTAGTGGTCGTGGTAGTAGCTGGGGTAGTGGGAGTGGTTGTCTCGGCAGTCGTGGTCGTTGTAGTGGGCTGCGTAGCCGTGGTAGTAGTAGTTGTAGGCTTGGTAGTAGTAGTTGTAGTAGTCGTAGGCTGAGTTGTAGTAGAAGTTGTTGTCGTAGGCTGCGTCATAGTAGTGGTTGTAGTTGTAGGCTGAGTAGTGATGGTAGTTGTGGGCTTGGTCTCGGTCGTAGTGGTAGTTGTGGGCTTGGTCTCGGTCGTAGTGGTAGTTGTGGGCTTGGTCTCCGTCGTGGTGGTGGTTGAATGCTGAGTTGTCGTCGTGGTAGTCGGCTCAGCTGTAGATGTCGATGACTCGGGCATAGTGGCTGAATAAGTGGTCTTAGTAGAGGACTCTTCGCCTGAAGTATTTGGCGTTGTCTCAGTCTCTGTGGTCGTAGAGGTATCCGGAAGGGTAGCCGAGTAAGAAGGCGTAGATAAGGTCTCGCTGGTATTCGATGTTTCGCTAGTGTTGCTCGTCTCGCTAGTATTGCTCGTCTCCGATGTGTTGCTGGTCTCGCTGGTATTGCTGGTCTCGGAGGTATTGCTAGTCTCGCTGGTATTGCTCGTCTCGGAGGTATTGCTAGTCTCGCTGGTGTTGCTAGTCTCGCTGGTGTTGCTGGTCTCACTGGTGTTGCTCGTCTCGGAGGTATTGCTGGTCTCGGAGGTATTGCTCGTCTCCGATGTGTTGCTGGTCTCGCTGGTATTGCTCGTCTCGGAGGTATTGCTAGTCTCGCTGGTGTTGCTAGTCTCGCTGGTGTTGCTGGTCTCACTGGTGTTGCTCGTCTCGGAGGTATTGCTGGTC
>JANBOW010000026.1:0-40901 GCA_027575335.1 Coemansia sp. RSA 2599 | reverse complement strand
CTGCTGCTGCTGCTGCTGGTGCTGGTGGTGCAGGTGGTGGTGGTGCTGGTGGTGCTGATGGTGGTTTTGGCCCTGATGACTGGGCTTCTTCGTTAGTCCAGCTATCTGAATATCGGCCGTCGGCGCTGTTTCGGCCTGTGGGTTTGTGTTGAATTTGTATTTATTCTTGTTGTATTTTCTATGGTATTTTCCCATTTTAATATTCGTAAATTCTGAATGCCACGAAAAAAAGTAAGAGATGTAACAGCTGAAAGGGTGGTGGGATATGACTGATTATTAGTTTGATATAAAATAAATAAGTAAAAGCTACAGTGAATAAAGGAAATAAAAACAGAGAAGGAAGAGGGAAATGTGATAGAAAATATACTCAACAAAAAAAACATATTTTCTACGTTAACAAAGGAAAATAAAACCTTAATCAAACACGCGCTCAATGAGCAAAAAAAATGGTGAGCCAATCATGGCTGAATTATGCTGTGATTAAAAAGGGTAGCTTTTTAGTAAACGCGCTTATTAAAATCTGTCTCTGTGCATGCCAGTTGCTCAGATATAAGGTGCTCGGGCATTTGAAACACGCGAAACGTCTGTTGAATACTGTTCCATACCCTTTTTTTTTGCTTTGAAACACGCATGTCTGCAGCTGCTGTGGCCTGGCTGATCTGCTTTTGTTGGCTTCTTGATCAGATCACAGAGATTCACATCTGCTTCTGCTTCTGCTTTTGTTTTCCTTTTTTCCTACCTTTTGTTTTTTTTTGCGCAGTCACAGCAAAAATTGATCAAAACAGAAGATATGCGCTCGTAAAGAGCAAAGAGAAACTGAAGGTTGAACTCTGGCAGGCGATGTTTTTGATTACATTGCCTTGCTTCTTTCTTCATATTATATAAAAGCACCTTTATTTATTTGTTTGTTTATTTTTTCATTGCCAATTTTATTCTCATTCCCGCTTTTTGTAATATCGAACGCGTTCCTCTCCTCCAGCCCACACACGCACACATACACGCACACGCACACGCACATACACACATATATGCTATAATGAGCGGAACGGTGTCTTTAGTTACGCAACAGCCAAATAAAAGACTGTTTAAGCCGTTTGTCCCGCCTTCGAGAGACAAAACACAAAGCAAGACCAGGTCGGCAAAGAATAGCACCGCAGCGGCAATACGCACGGGGTCGCTTAAACGCGCGTTTTCCGTGAGGAAACTAACAGCAGCAAGCGAGCAGACAGCGGCAAAGCGATCCAGGCTGTCGACAGACTCCGAGGACAACGATGAAAAATGCCTGCCTGGAGTCAACTACAACGGCATGTCGAAGAGACTGTTTAAACCGTTTCGGTCGCCAGCCTTGGTAAAGAAGCCATCTGATGACGCGCAGGATGACGCTGGAGCAGGCGGCAGCGGGGCAGCTGACAGTGCTAGGATGATTGGCGGACGCTCATTGGGCGTGCGTAGGCGCGTGAACGTCGCCAAGGGACCGCGCTACAACCCGGATACCGAGGACGCCGTGGTTCTCTATCGCCCCGACGAGGAGGCCAACGGCGACTCTCAGGAGACGCCTGGCATGACTCGCTCGCCCTCGTCGTCGTCGTCTTCCTTGTCGGGAGACAACACTGCGGTTGTTCCCAGCGCAAGCGCGGTTAGCCGCAACAAGTCGCTCAAGAGCCTTTTGGGATGCGGCGGCGGCGACGGTAGCGAGCAGCAAAAGGTCGCAGTGGTGGTGGACCCGTCGCTGGGCCGCAAGCTTCGTCCGCACCAGATCGAGGGCGTCAAGTTTCTTTACCGCTGCGTCACCGGCGCCATCTACCCCGGCGCCTTCGGATGCATCATGGCGGACGAAATGGGGCTGGGCAAGACGCTGCAGTGCATCGCGTTGCTGTGGACGCTGCTTCAGCAGTCGCCGATAGCAGGCAAGCCGACGATTGAGAAATGCATCGTAGCGTGTCCCTCGAGCTTGGTCAAGAACTGGGCCAACGAGCTTGTCAAATGGCTGGGCTCAACCAAGATCTCGCCGCTTGCCTGCGACAACAAGGGGACCAAGGACAAGGTCGTTGCTAGCCTGAGGCGGTTTGTTTCAGCTCGCGGCCGCACGATCATCCATCCTGTGCTGATTATCTCCTACGAGTCGCTGCGGATATACAAGGACATCCTTGGGTCGGCGCCCATCGGCCTGCTTATGTGCGACGAGGGCCATCGGCTGAAAAACGCCGAATCGCAGACGTTCCAGGCCCTGAATGCCCTGCAGATCCAGAGACGCATTATACTATCGGGCACGCCTATCCAGAACGACCTATCGGAGTACTTTGCGCTGCTGAATTTTACCAATCCGGGTCTTCTGGGCGATACGCAGGAGTTTAGACGCAGGTTCGAGAACCCGATTATGCGCGGCCGCGACGCCATGGCCACCGACGACGAGCAGCGGCGAGGCGACGCGGTATTGGCAGAGCTCAACGGCATTGCCAGCAGAGTCATCATCCGACGAACCAACAACCTGCTGTCCAAGTACCTGCCGGTAAAGTACGAGCACGTTGTTTTCTGCCCGCTGACGGATCTGCAGACAGACCTGTACGAGCTGTTTCTCAAGTCAAAGGCGGCCAAGGCGGCTGTCGGCGAAGGCGGAAAGTGCGCGCTGCAGACGATAATCAACCTGGGCAAGCTATGCAATCACCCGGGTCTCCTGGACATTCGCAGCGCCGTCGATGGGTATAAGCAGGTGACGCCGCCGGAGTATTTCACCGACCGTATCGGGCCCTCGCAGTCAACCGGGCGTAGGGCCGCTGCCATGGCGTCGTCTGCGGCCAACGGCGACCGGCCATTCCATCCAAGGTGGTCCAGCAAGATGGCGCTTCTCGACCGGATGCTGAGACAGATAAGCAAGGGCCCCGAGCGCGACAAAATCGTGCTTATCTCCAACTACACGCAGACTCTGGATCTATTCGAGACGCTCTGCCGGGGCCGTGGCTTCGGCTACTACCGTCTGGATGGCTCAATGACGATCAGCAAGAGACAGCACATAGTCGATCGGTTCAACGATCCCAAGGACTCTGCCTTTGTGTTCCTGCTCAGCTCCAAGGCCGGCGGCTGCGGCATCAATCTGGTTGGCGCCAACCGCCTCGTCCTTTTCGACAGCAGCTTTAACCCAGCCGACAACCTGCAGGCCTGCGGACGCATCTGGCGAGACGGCCAACGCAAGACCTGCTTTATCTACACTTTTGTCACGACGGGAACAGTGGAGGAGAAGATTTTCCAGAGACAGGCGTACAAGACGTCTCTGTCTACCTGCGTCATCGATGAGCAGGAGAATGTGGAGAGGCATTTTTCGCGCGACCAGATGCGCCAGTTGTTCCAGGCACGGCTGCGAGGCCAGACGCTGAGCGAGACCCACGACCAGCTCAAATGCCGCAGGTGTGTTAGAGGCCATCAGGCCATTAAGGCGCCGGAGCCCATGGATTTCGCCGACCACAATTCGTGGGACCATTTTAGCCGCACGGACTGCCAGAAGATCTATGATCCGCTGCTAAAGTCATGCATGGGGGACGACGTGTCCTTTGTTTTCCAGTACAAGAGTCACTGACCGCGACGGTCGGTTGCAATCGATTTCATCAAGAACATGTCTTGATTCTGGCTTATTGTATAGCCTTTTCTTATGTTTAAATATTTAAAGGAGCAGGGAGGGGGTAAAGAACAAGCAAGTTTGGGGTTTAAAATTTTAGCTATACCTTGGCAAAGACCGGCGGCGCAATCGCGATGACAGAGACGCGGTCGCCGTTCCGCACAACAGGCTGCCTATCGGTGCCCCTTGGTAGACACACAAGTGCGTTGGCATCAGCCATATTGGCCATCCTGCTGCTCTGCTGCCGCGAGTCCAGAACATTGGCCTCCCACCTTGCCGTCGCAGAGCACCAGCACAGCCGCGCGCGGACATACTCTGGACGCACAGCATCCAAGGCCAGCTCTGGCCCACAAAACACAGCATCGACGCTTGGCCTCAGCACCTCGATATCAGCCGGATGGCCGGCCATCTTGCGGATAACAGGCGCCGCAAACATATGGAAGGCGACGACAGCCGACGAAGGGTTTCCAGGCAGGGCGAATACAAAGCGGCCCCGAGGAAGCGACGCAAACGTCGTGGGCTTTGCCGGCTTCATCATCACCCGGCCAAACACAATCCTGCCGTCAAGCCGCTGCTCGATCACGGGGCGCAGCCAGTCGCGCTCGCCCATGCTGACGCCGCCGGTCGTTATGATTCCGTCGCACTCGCGCAGGGCATCGGCCATGGTTTTCGCCAGGACATCGGGGTCGTCGCGGACAATGCCCAGATCAACCGTGTTGCAGCCCAGCGACTGCAGCGCACAGATGAGGGCCGGGCGGTTGCTGTCGCGCACACGGCCCTGCGAAAGCCCCTCGGATGCGTCGGTCAGCTCGTCGCCGGTCGACATGACTGCGATGCGCGGCACAGCATGGACACTGAAGCTGCTGTTTCCCGACAGCGCGAGCGTGCCGACCTCGCCGCCGACACCAGAGATGACGGTTTTGGCACGCAGAAGCTCTGTTCCCTGTGCCACGTCAAAGCCAATCGGCCGGATATGCTGGCCCGGCCGCACCTGCGCCAAAACACGCACGGCCACTTCTTCGCCGTCGGCATCGGCCTCCAGCAGCTGCGTATCCTCGACCATGACCACAGCGTCGGCGCCCGGAGGAACCGGCGCACCAGTCGCTATGCGCATCACACTGCCGCTGACGACAACCCTCGCACCAGCATCGCTGCCTCCCGCAGTGCTTGCGCCTAAAACCCTGTAGTTGCCGGGACCATCGGCAGCAAGAACAGCGTATCCGTCCATGACCGACGCCGCATATGCAGGCACCGGCTCGCGAGCCACAACGGGTTCAGCCAACACCATGCCGGCGCGTATCTCGGATAGCTCCACGCCGACGGCAGGCAAGCAGCCGACGCACTCAAGCGCCATGGCCAGGGCCTCGTCGACGGGGATCATAGGATACGGCGACTTCCTAGCTCTTCCAGCCACGGGTCCGCCCAATTCCACCTCGACCATCCGCCTATTTCCAGCGCCCTCCACGCCGTTATCGTCTGTCCGACTGCATCCACAGAGCCCCGGCGCACCTCTGTCATGAACATGTCTTGTGCTTCTCCCAGCACCCGCCGTCTGCACAGCGTGCGGCAGAACGCCGATGATCTGCTGCAAATTCTCCGTACTTCCCTTCCTACTCCCCGGTACAGCAACAACAACGGTTTCCCTGACTATGCCGGCGGTGACCTGGCTCAGCGAAGCCAGAGGCGTGATCTTCAGCGATCCAACCACCATGGCGATAGCCAAAGAAGGCAGTCTTTTGGTGAACAGCGGCTCGAGGGCCTCGACTGTGACGTCGCCAGAGGCAAGCCCTGTGCCGCCGGTGACCACCACCAGCTGGCAGCTGCTGGTCCACTGACTGACGGCCTGGGCGATCTCGGCGGTTTCGTCGGGAACTACTGCGGTCTTGGCCACTGTCCAGTTGTTTTCTTCCAGCAGCCTGCGCAGAGCCGGCCCGCTTGTGTCCTGGGCCAGGCCCTGCGAACACCTGTCGCTGACTGTTAGGATCCCGGCTGTAAATGACATGGGCCAGGGGTGGACGGGTTGATGGAGCTATTGGGATTATTATTGGCTTTGCTAAGTGTTAAAAAAGATTAAATGCCAAGGGATATGGAAGGAAGGAAGGAAGGAGTGGGCGATTTGACGGCGTTGATTTTGTTTTGCTATTTTCTGTTAACGGGGACCATTGGCCGCGGTTGTGTGCTCGATAAAAAATCCCGCAAGTGTGACGTTTTTGCGTTATTATTTTATCTTTTGCGGAAGCCATGCAGGTAGTAATTTTCGCCGGCATAATCAGCAGGGGATTCTCTGCCGTATTGATCCAATGCGCTATCGCATGCAGCTTTACTGAAGTGACTCTGGACACATTCGAAAAGTGGGTATATTCACAGGCAAGCGGCCGAGAGAGAGAAAAAGCGGTGCAGTGTAATCCCCTTGTTAGCTCTCTATCTTTGCACACTTTCTAAATAAGCCAATGCCCGTCCCTGCATGAACGCAGCCCAGATTTTGAGACAGCATAACGGCGATGATCGCGGTATTTCTTGCTCTTATATTTTCTTCAGCTGCCGCTTCCCCCCTTCGCCTTCTCGCTCAAGGCCCTCTACATCCAGATCTTTTTTTGAGCACTATGAGGAAGATGCGACTGTTTGTTGCCTCTACCTAGTATATTGATAAATACCTTTAATTATTTTATTTTCTATTTGATGGCATTTTACTTCAACCAGGGGAAAAGGAGGGACAGGGGGCACGAGCGAACGGCGCTAGGACCTAGTCCGCTGAAGGCCTCGACAACGGCCACGGCTGGCCGGAGCAATCCAGACAGCGGCAATGCCCATCGCACTAACAAGCCAAAGCACCAACAGCAGTCTCAACCTCAGCAGCAGCAGCAGCAGCAGAGGCGGCGAGAGAGAATCGGCGAGACACTGCGACTCAACCGATCCGCCGACCGTTCAGGCAATCCGCTGCGCGACATCCGACTGGCAAAGATATTCGGCGAGCCAGTTCTCGACACCTCCGGCAACCGGCACAAAATAACGGTTGTCGACGCGTACTCGACGCGCGACATTCTTTTCAACAGCGCCGGACGCGTCAGCTACGGCACCTGGTACGGGCTCATCATGTATCTGACGCAGGCGCATCAGCAGATGGAGGAATACATGCAGGCGTTCTTCCTCACCTTCCGCTCCTTCGCCACGCCAAGGGACTTGGCCGAAGCACTAGTCTATAGATCTCGGCTACAGCCAGCCCACGGACTCGGTCAGTCAGATGCCCGCTTATGGCAACATAGGGTGAAAGAGCCAATACAGTACCGGGTGTTCATGGCTATAAAGCTCTGGTACGAGAAACACTGGCGGGCGGATACGGATGACAGCGTCCTGTCGTATCTATGCGGGTTTCTGCTCAACGAGTATCTGCCGTCAAGGCACGGGTCGTCGGCGAAGGAGTGCGTAAAGTTTCTGCAGACCGTCGAGAGTAAAAACAAGTTTATCCAGCTGCGACAGCTTCGCGCCAGACTGGCTTCGAATGCCGAGGATGCAACGAGCAACCGGTCTACGGCGGGGCTCTCCGGATCTATGCCCGGCAACACGCATTGGATAGATGCTCACCTCGAAGCCGACTCGGAAAAGGCCCAGTTCGGCACAAAGCCCCATACGGCAATAAACAGCAGAGGCGCAAGTGCCGCAGGGACAGCGACAGGCGCGGGACACGCAGTGTCAACGATGACCGCGACGCCTAGCTCGCGCATGCCCATCTGGCCACCCAATAGCACGCAGACGGATGCCCAGGCCAGCGAAGCCATTGCGCCGTCGCACAACCACCGGGACAGCGAGCACGTCGGGCTTCTCCGGAAAATACTCAGCCGAGGCAACATTCACTCGATGCCCTGTAACGAAAACAACCCCAGCGAGCAGTCGCAAGCAGCAGAGGAGACGCCGGATTCGTCTCCGGCAAACCCCGACGAGCCCGATATCACCGACCTGCTAATGGCCACGGTGGGCATGGACCTGTCGCTCGAAGCGTACCGACGGATCTCCAATATCCTCAGCCTCAACCCCCTGGACGTCGCCTGCCAGCTAACGATAATCGAAAGCAGCTGCTACTGCCAAATCCGCCCCTACGAGCTACTCAACAAGGAGTTCAGCCGCCGGGAACGATCCAAGGCCCACAACATCCGACAAATGACCCAGTGGTCGACCCAGATATCCCGCTGGGCATCCATGCTTATTCTCAAAGAACAAACGCCCGAAAGACGCTGCCGAGTGCTCCGGTATTTTATCGAGCTGGGCATGCAACTGTTGGCGTTGAAAAACTACGACGCTCTGATGGCTATAAAAGGTGCGATATACTGTGCTGGCGTGATGAGGCTCAAAGGGACCTGGTCGTTGTTGCCGAAGAAATTCACTATTATGTGCAGACGATTGCTGGAAGCCATGAATTCGGACCACAACTATGCGAACTACAGAGAGCTTTTGCGCAAGTCGCAGCCGCCGCTATTGCCCTTTTTGGGCTTGTATCTGACGGATCTGACGTTTCTCGAGGATGGAAACCCGACTTATCGCCGCTACGTGTATCCGCAGGAGGACTCGGCCGCTGCTATTGACGGCGGAAAGAACGACGCTGGAGAGGACTCTGAGGACAGTAGCAGCGATGACGGCTACGGCAAGAACGGCAGCATAGACCTCGGCCGCGGTATCAAAAGCAGCAGCGTAGACAGTGACAGCATTACTACCAGTGCTGGCAACAACGCACCGTGGATAAAGAAAGACACGGCAGCTGATGGTCGGAGCATAGGCAGCGCCGAAGGCACATGCGAAGACCATCGGGACGAACAAACTGGCACAGGACGACGGCAAAACAACGTGCAGCTGACAGGCCAGACCTGCGCGTTATTTGCACAAAGAAACGAAGTGGATCTGAACAGCCCGTCGATTCTGATCAACTTTGAAAAGTCGTACAGAATAGCAGGGATCATCCAGGAGATCCAAAAGTTCCAGATCGAATATAGCGGCAACTTTACCATGGCCATCCCAGGGCTCCAGCAGTATCTGATCGAGCAGTGGAGGCAGTACAAGGACTACGACGACGACAGGATATACGAGCTTAGTTTACAGCGCGAGCCGCGGGCATCGATATCGACGCAGAACGCCGGCGATTTCCAGCAGCACCAGCACCAAGACTATCATCATCATCACCACCACCATCTGTCTACGGGCGGAGGCATTCGTTTGTCGAGGCTGATTCCTGGACGCAACAAGGAGCAGCAGCCAGATGGATTCGAGAAAAGACAGACCATGTCGCCTATTGATTCGGATGACAGCGGGAGTTCCATTTACTGACCGATATGATATTTATATTTTGCAGTAAAAAAAAACACACACACACACCCACACACACACACAGTTTCATTGATACTTGGTCTCATTCATTCTATTAGAAGACGGCTGACTAGATGCCAGCCGTTGCTGCCAGCGACGCTTCTTTCTGCGCCGACAGCTTGCCAGGGCGTAGAGATGCCCGAGTCTGCGCGGCTGCCAAGACCACCGGTACCGGCGATTGCGGCAGCAGAAAAAGAAGAATAAGAAGAATAAGCGGCGCTATCAAGATTGAACAGCCGCATGGCCAGCAGAGCACGATGTTTCTGGCTTTGGTTCTTGTCCAAGTCACTGTTCGCAGCCAAACAGACAGCGGCAACGTGTGTCTTGACATACAGATACGCGGCGCCAAACAAGGCAACGCGACAGCAGCCAGGCAGCGTCTCGACGACAGCAGCGAGCCGCGGCATCTCCTCAGCCGAGGGCACGGCGTTATCGACGGCGCCAATATCCAGCCTCCTCAGCGCCAAGACCCTACCAGCACCACCATCCGCAGGACCGCCGTCGTCGGATTCACCAGCAGATGCAGCCACGGTAACGCGCAGGACCCTGAGCTCGGCAAAAGTCTGCAGGACCCAGGTCACGTTGCGCACAGTCAACGGCCATCCAAACAGATCCAGATGGCTCAACCCCCGACACTCCACCTGCGCCGGAAGATCCGATAACCTGGCAATATACGACGGGTGGACGTACCTCTTAAGCGTCGGGATGCTAGCAATATCGGTCAAAACCCTGGTCGAGTCACTCGCTCGCTGCTGAGCGACCGCCCAGGGCCCCGTAGCCCAGCAGCACTTTACATGGCGAAGCTCGATCAGCCGCGGACAATTCCGACTGTTAACCGTGCGTCCGGTATTGTACACAATGGGGAACGTCAGGGACCGCAGGGAGCCCCCGGCATATTTGATAAGCGAGTCGAATAGCGGCGCATGCCATTCTTCGCGCGGGGCACCGCGAAGCGCCGAATCGTCGAAATGCAGATCCCGCAGCACCGGAAACACGTCATCGCCGCACAGCAGCCGCGAGCGCCCAATAGGTCTTACAAACAGGTTTGCATGGATATCGACAGAAAACACCAGACGCCGGAGCCTCGGATACGCCGTACAAGATATCTGCTGCGTGGTGGAGCCGTGGACAAGGTCGCCGAGGACGCCGCCTGATATACGGCCGAGACAGAGCGTCTCGATGTCGTCCGACAGGTTGTGCAGGAGATCCACAGCCACAGGGTCCTGCGTGCCGCCAAAACACAGGTGCACCATGGATACCCGCGCCCCAGTCTTGCCCCGCAGCGCCAAGACTGCCGCATGCAACGTCGGCGTCACTCTGCCGGTACTCTGGACCCACATGTGCTCTAGCCTCGGAACCGCCGCATCCAGTCCACGCAAAAACTCCTCGCCACCGTCGACATGGCAAATAGCCAGGACACGCACATGCGATAGAACCCCAAGATGTGCCGCCAGTATCTCTATCCTGTCTCCCGGAGCCGCCGCCGCCACGAGAAACAGTCTTTCTGTCAGGACGTGCGCTGCTTCGGGTACCACGGCGCCTGCGCTGTCGACCAGAAGGTTGCGGAAGAACCGCGCGATGCTGGATGCTCGCCAGCTGCGACACACGTGCAATGGGGCGATGCTGCGCGCTCGCAGGACCCGGTGCACCAGCGTCTGGTCGTAGTCCCTGGTCCGACGCCTCCGCCGCTTGAAGAACTCTCCGACTACCTGGTCGTCCCAGAGGTAGTCCAGGATGCCATGGAGACATTCTGCGGGAATCCCCTGCGCTGCTGCGCCTTGTGTGCTCTGGTGCATGGTGAACAGCGAATGTGTTACAGTGCCAAAGGGTAGATGTGAGGCGGGGTGATGTGATAGTGATGGTTGCTAATAACAAACAGATGTTTATAACAATAGTTCGGGATATGTTGCTTGAATATGTAGATTGGGATGGATGGAGAGGACGGAAAGCGGGAGGACAAAAAAAAAGCAAGGCAGCCCAAGCGTATTTATGTCACCCCCTCCAAATGGCTTGTATTTGAGAAAGAAACAAGAAAATAGAGAAAGCAAAACAAGAATAAAAAACATAATGCTATAGCTGGAACAATAGGAAGGAATCGCTTTACAAGCATTGTCTTTTCTTTTTCTTCTATTCCAATTGATTTTCTTTGGATGCCCCGAGCGCACACCAAAAAAAAACATACATATGCAGTGAGTGGAGGTTTTATGCGGTCATGCTTTTCTATTTCTCCTATTTACTTCTACCCAGCCGTGTTAGCCCATGTGCCTAAAAGCAGGATGATTTCCCTCTTCTTCTCTCTCCCCCCCTCACCCTTTTTTTTTAAACGACAGATTTTCATTTTCCGATCTACCGAAATAAGCAATAAATCCTCCGACCGCAACCACTGATCGGATCAAGCGGATTAGCCGATCAGGCCAGAGTTTTTTTTTTTCCTTGGTTTCCAACATATGCATGAACAAATAGAAAACGAAATAGGCTTGCTTGGCATTCTATTTTTCCTTTTATTTTTATCTTGCGAAAAACAGCACCGTTCTTTATTTCTTCAATTTGCTTAAGAGAACAAAGCAAGACTTTTCATATCTGCGTTTTCCCACTGTATCCACAGGCCCTTACTGTATTCCTTGGACAAACACCACGGGCACCATGCAAAAGACAGCATCAGGTGGCGCCGACAAACAGATCAGCAAGCCAAAGGCCACCGAGACCAAAGAAACCGTCACAGGTCACAGACAGCATATCTCGGAGCAAGCAACAGAGCAGGACGAGATGGACGGCGACGAGATCAAAGTGACCAAGCTAGAAACAGCCGCACACGAGTACCCGGAGCCCCCGATGTGTACATTCCAGGCGCTCGGACTCGATCAATGGCTAGTGGACTCTCTAAAAGCCATGGCAATAACGCAGCCAACGGAGATCCAAAGAGCCTGTATACGGCCGATACTGGACGGCAGAGATATCATAGGTGGGGCCAAGACGGGATCTGGTAAAACCGCAGCCTTCGCATTGCCCATCCTCCAAAGACTGTCCGAAGACCCCTATGGGATATTTGCCCTGGTGTTGACGCCGACCAGGGAACTCGCGTATCAGATCGCAGAGCAGTTTTCTGTCCTGGGAAAAGGAGTCAACATCAAGGTTTCCGTGGCTATCGGTGGAATCGACATGATGGCACAGGCCCTGGAGCTTTCTCGCAGACCACATATCGTCGTTGCCACCCCGGGAAGACTGGCAGATCATATAGAGAGCAGCAGCAATGCGTTGCATCTTGCCGGCGTCAAATACCTGGTTCTGGATGAAGCCGACCGACTGTTGACCGATACGTTTGCGTCTGACCTGGCTGTCATCATGGACGCCATCCCCAAAGAACGTCAGACGTTGCTGTTCACTGCTACGATGACCCAGAGTATCCTGAAACTGCGCGACCGTCCTAGGGTGCAGCCAGATGGAAGCATGCGGAAACCGTTTGTGCATCTCTGCGATACCCGCGAGGGCACCACTGTGGCATCGTTGGTCCAGAACTACATATTCGTGCCATCGCACGTGAAGGAAGCGTACCTGGTGCATTTGCTCATGTCTAATGTCTCGCGACTAGAAAAGCGCGCGAACAACCGGCTAGCCGACGACAACAGCGACGACGACGACGACATGGGCCCGACAGAGGGAAGCACAGTGGGAACAGACAAGTCGATTATTATATTTGTCGGACAATGCAAGACAGCCGAAACCCTCCGGGTGATGCTATTTGAGCTTGGGTTCCGGGTAACCGCGTTGCATTCCAAGATGCCGCAGCAAGAACGACTGAATAGTCTTGGAAAGTTCCGCGCCCAAGTTGTCAAGATTCTTATTGCCACAGACGTAGGAAGCCGTGGATTGGACATTCCCTCTGTGGAAATGGTCATCAATTTGCATGTGCCAAGGGATCCAGACGAATATGTCCATCGGGTTGGCCGTACGGCGCGTGCAGGGAGAGGCGGCAGAGCTATTACGATTATGTCCGAAAGAGATATCAAGCTGATTCATAATATCGAGGCCCGGATTGGCAAGCAGCTGGAGGAACTCGTGGTTTCGGAAAACAAGGTGCTGGAGGGAATGGGCAAGGTGCTGGCTGCTAAACGCGCTGCTGCGCTGCATCTGCTGGATATCGACTTTGGCGCCAGGGACAGGATCCGGCTCAAGAAGCGCGGCGTCGATGCTGCTGCGCCCAGCGGCGGCAACAAGAAGCCGCACAAGGAAACCAAGTAAAAAGAAAAAAGAAAAAAGAAAAAGATATATTAATAATATAGACAGGGAGTGTTATAAAACTAGGCAAAAGGGGGTGCTGGACTGAGCCGAGCCGGACGGAACAGGGCGGGACTGGTATCGACGCGCAAGGAGTAAAAATACGTTTCTGAGCCGGACCGGCATCGACGCGCAAGGAGTAAAAATACGCTCTTGAGCCGGGCTGGTAACTTGTTATCTCGTTCTCAAAAAAGGCAGAAAGATGACTGACATTTTATTAAAGAGCTGATCAAGTAAATGACAAAAATGATACAAAAGAAGCGAGGTGAATTGAAGGGATATTATGTAATGAGGGGGGAATTGCAGATTGCTAGAGGTGTTTTCTTCTTCTTCTTCTTTACACGTAGGTGGGCGGCGGTGGCAGCGACGACGACGACGACGACGATGGACACAGGATATTGTCTGGAGCGCAGAAGCAGTCGATGAGCGACGAAGCCAGGACCAAGTCCTTAGAAACCTCGGCATACGAGGGCAGAGCCGACGCCGCAGTATTCGGCGGCAACGCCTCAGGCAAGACAACGACAGGCGACGAAAGCGTGACGCGACACACCTTTCCCTTCTCCACACCCCTGACATCCACAACGACATCGAGGTCATGCGAGACCGAAAACACCTCTGAACACGAGCTCGGCTGCACACCACAGGCAACAGCTCTGCCGCCGCCATCCCCATCTGTCTTTCTCGGCACAGGCGTCAAGCCCAGGGCAGCCGACCCAGGCAACACAAGGCCATCGAGCGACTCCCCCAGACAATCTATCGTCCGAGCATCCAGCAGCTGCTCCGACACGCCCAGGTCGCCGACAGATTTCGCCCACAACGCCGCCACCACCGAGGCATTGGCCCGAGCAACGACATTGCGCGAACGCACCAGACACGGGGTTCCCGGAACCCTGTGCACAATGACCTCTGTCAACCGAGCGCTGATTCCAACCACATGCACCAAGCCATGCGGCGACGACTCAATGCCCTTTTGACAGCCAACTCTTGTGACGTAGGCCTGGATCCTGCTCTCCACCCCAAGCTTCATCGCCCGCGACACCATATACACCGACACCCTCCACGAATCGCTGACCTGCTGGTCAAGCACAAGCGGCAGGGTCGTCAGCGCCCCCAGCGACGGAGCCGCATCGCCAAGGAACAGTCCGAAGGCTGCTGCCCGCATACACGGCGACCCAAGGTACGTCGACGGCGCCTGCACCACGTCGATGCCCACGGGCGCCGCCACCACGGTTCCGGCCAGCCACCCCGGTCTCCGCACACTCGCTCCCAGCACATACCTGACCCCGCCCAGCACCGACCCCACCGACGCCGGAAGCTCCTCAGACGGCACGGCAAACTCAAACGCAAACCGATACTCCCCAGGCTCCATCACCACCACCCCGGCCGCACGACAAGCCAGCCCCGGCTCACCCGCGCCATGCGCCTGTATCCTAGCCAAATCCACCGCAGGCCCGTCCGACGACGCATCCACCAACACATGGCTGATGTCCAGACACCGGTTTCGCAAACTATACTGCGTCGCACTAGGGCCCTCGCCCTGCCGTATATCAAGCTGCTGGTCGCCCGTCAGCGTCACTGTCAGCGAGGATATTTCCGTACGCCTGGTCACCGAAACTGATATGTAGCCCACCAATAGATTGCCGCTTTCGACGTTGCGCTCGAGAATTACCTGCGTGGTCTGCGGATATATGTTGACCGCCACTGCGGGCTGCTGCCACATACTAAAAATAGCCATATGCTTTCCACAGCCTGTGTATGATGGTTATAAGAATTTAGAAATAAGTTGTATTTGGCTGATGGAAAAACAAATACCAGGGTAGGTTGGCAAGGAAAGCCCGGATGGATATAAAGAGGGTGTTTATATATAACCAGCCAAGGAGGAGGAGGCGCTCAGCACCGCTGTGTTTTTATAAAGCAGAACCAAAACAAACAAACAAGCAGCCAGATTCCCTGTTTTCTATCTGGCTGCAAGGACTGGTGGAAATAATTGCTGTTCCGACGCTGCCTAAAAGACAATGAATCAATAAAAAGAATGAATGGGGGGAGAGGCTGCGAAAAAGGATATATTTAAGCAACATAGCGCCACCAACAAAGAAGAAAAAAAAGCATAGCGTCATTTCAGAAAAACATCGTCATTCCAGATACAAAGCATATATAACAGGGGACAGGGAACCCCCTTCCTCCCCCAACAAAACACAATGTAATCGATCAAAAAAAAAAACCACGCCTGGGAGTAACAGGACGGGCGGTATTTCGCTTTGATATAAAACATGCTCCTTTTTTTCCATTGCATTATTATATGCAATAAAGGAACAGCACAAGTAAAAAAAACCCGATGATTTTTTTCATTTATTGCCACATGGTTGATGTTTACTAATCAAGGCTATTCACTTTATCTTACATTTCGGCCATTAATTCCAATCCAGTTTATATAAAAATCGCTTAAAAGATGTCGAAAGAAGCTATTTTCTGACAAATACAAAATCCTATCGGCTCTTTTTTTAAACCCTTTTGATAGGCGGTTCCCCTTTGGATTTAAAAATCATCCGCCATTAGACTGTGCAATGTCGAACGGTCAGCTTTTTTTACTTTTGGTCCATTTGTCCAATCGCGATATTATTTTTCTGGATAAATCCTTTCCATTGGACTCCTCCGCAAATCGCAGAGCTTTTGGATCGCAAACGGGTTGGGTTATCCGAATACCTGGGAGATCCAGCAGGCCACTTACTCGGTTTGTTGTTTCCGATATTACATCGTTCTTACATCAAAAAAAGGGTGTGAGGTCTTTTTTTAAATATATTCAATCGCCTTAGAAACCCCCCTTTTAAAACGAAATAATAAAAAAACGCAAAAAACGAAAAAAAAAACAAATAATTCAACTAATTTTTTTTGTTGCTGTTGATTGGGCTAAAATATACTACAAGAGTAACAATGCTTTTTTAGTTTTAAAAGGGCGTGTCGGTAATAAGGAATTCAATTGGCGCACGCCCGCGGTTTTCGATAATCAAGTCATCGTGGATATCGAGTTTCCTGACATACGCCGACTCACCCGGCCGCAACCGATTAGCCACGTCGCCGTTAATAACCAGTCTCCCGGCATTCGCAGACGAGTCGACCTGCATATCACTCATGATAGTCTGGATCCACACTCTCCGCTTACCGGCTCTCTGCGGGTTCTCCTTCCTCCGCTGCCTCTGCCGTCTCGAATCATTAAGATCAAACGGCTCAAACACCACTCGTTCGGAGCTTCCCAACGAACACACGGCGACAAAGATATCCTCGTCCAGCAACAGCGGGTCTGCACACACCCGAGAGGTAAGCTGCGGATCCGTCGTACCCCATTCCTGCGACATCGCCGCGGTCTCTATGGGATCAATGGTATCCGACATAAAGTAATCCGGCCGCGTAAATACCATCGACTGCGACAGATAGTACGTCGAGCCCAGGGGCGATACGGCGCCAGAACGCAAGTCCATGCGGCTGCTCTCTGGCTTGGGCGTCGATATCATCGGGCCGTAAATCTTGCTGGTCATGCCAAACGACGGGTGGTAGTTGGACGGCTGCGACAGAATCAACAGGCAGTTTTCCTTGTCTGAATCCGCCACATGGCGTATCTGGTAGTGGAAATCTGGCTGCGCATTGGTGATACCCTTGGATCGCTGCGCCAAATACTGGTGCTTCAGCTCCTCCACCTTGTGCTCCGCCATGTCTATCCACAGACGGATGATATGCACCCGATGCGTCTTGCTGGGATTGCGCACATACGTCGTTGTTTCGCGATTGGTCGACGACATATGCACGGTGCCCTTGCTCAGCAGCTTCTCACCACTTAGCCCTATAAAAAAGGAAAGAAAAAAAACACAATGAACAGAAAGAGATACATGCAATACGTGTTGTATTGATTGTTTAGCGGAGTGTGACGTTTTCAGATCAAGCTTTTTTCGTCATTTCCTTTTTCCTATCTTTTAATGAACAAAGGAATAGGACAGATGCATATGCGCATGTCACATTGTTTGCAGGGATACCTACCATTGTCATAAAGGAGCGTGCCGTCGACCACGTACAATAGACACTTGTATCCTGGTTTGTTCTCAAAAGGCAAGCCGACATCTACACATGATAAGTAAAAAGGCGCAAAAGCAATAAAAAAAGTCAACATGAAGGAATTAAATCGGAATTAGCAACCAGTCAGAAATAAACAGGTATTTCCGGACAGCACAAAGGGGAAAAATCAGCCTTGGCTGTCGGCTTATGCAGGCCCCCCGCACACAATAGAATAAAAAGAACAGGTGGATGCAAGCAAGTAAAAAAAACATGTTTGTAGTGAAGAGTAAAACAGACAGAAATAAATTTTTTTCATGACCTGCATCATACTCAAAAACAAAAATGGGCGGAGCCATAGATGTGAAAAAAAGAAGAGCAGCAGGAAGTACAAGGGAAAGGGCAATCAAGAAGTTCATATATGCACAAGTCACCCACCCACCCATCCACCCTATTTGCCCACATCCCGCACAAGCACAAACCAAAACAAGTAAAAAAATAGCGGATAGGACAATAAAGACATTAATTAAGCATCTACTTACTTGGCGCAATCCAATCCTCACATGCCTTGTACAGAGGATAGAGGTTTCCCTTTGGCGGAAACACGCTGGCGGAAAACTTGTCAATCAGCGCGACGGGCTCCAGACAGTACATCAGCGTGGTGAACTTTGAGCGCTCGACGACGCGCTTGTCGTTGCGCAGGTATGCCACTTGCTGGTGGCCCGGAGGCGTGGGCTCATGGCTGTCGACCGACGGGCGGCTGGGCCACCGCATCGGAAACGTGGGGGCTGCCGTGGGGGCATTGCATGTCTGCGGTGGGACGCCCACTGTGCCCATCGACGGCTTGTGCAGACGATGCGGCTGCGGTGGGGCAAGCTGCGCGGGTGTGGGCGAATGGGCACGCGATGTCGGCCGCGAGTGATGGCGGGATTGCGGCCTCGACGTAGGCCTCGAGTGGGCAGCCAGTTGCTGATGCTGCTGATGCTGATGCTGATGCTGGTTGGGATAGTGATGTAGTGGTGAATTTGACAGCGGGTTCATATGCGGCTGCTGCTGGTAGAGCGCCTGCTGCTGTTGCTGTTGCTGCTGCTGAGGCTGCTGCGGGTGGTGTTTTGGCGAGTGCGAATGCGACTGTGGGCTCTGTGTATTGCTGCTATAGTACCCTTGGTGATTATGGTGGTGCTGTATGCGGTGGTGCTGGGACCCGCTGGACCCGCCGTTCTGAAACACTTCCTGAGCGTTGGAAATCGGAACTGGCATCGGCATCGGCATGGCTGCCTGGCCAGGCGCAGGCGCAGGCGCAGGTGCCGACAGCGGCTGCTGCGTCTGCTGAGCCACCAGTGCAGCAGGTACCAGCTGTTGCGTAGTCGGGTGGCTATGGCCATGGCCATGGCCATGACCATGACCATGACCATGGGGTCGCAAGCCTGCGCCCGCCCCATTGACGTACTGTTGGGCCTGCGGGTACAGCTGCGCCTGGTTCTGGGTCTGAAGCGGGTGCCTGATGCCGTTTCGGTCAAAGTACATGTTTGTCGGCGATATTGGCGCGCTCTGCGTCTGCTGATTCCCGTAGCCAAACACGAACCCGTTTGCAAGACCTGTCTGAGGAGACACCTTGTATCCTGTTGAGGGCCGCAGCGCATTGGCAGACGCCGGTTGGCTAAGCTGCTGCTGCTGCTGTTGTTGTGGCCCAGGCAGATAGTTTTGTAGCTGCTGTTGCTGTTGCTGTTGCTGGTACTGGTGAGTGTTTGGCGGATACGTCTTTGCCAATGGACCCTGGTAGTTTGTGTATTGGTAGTTGGCGTACTGGTAGTTTGATGGCATTGTGACTGCGTTCGCTAGGGGCTGGATAATCGGCGCATTTGTGGGAGTCACCTCTGGATAAACGTACTGGTGTCGCGATGCAATTGGTGCACTGTGGTTCTGCTGTTGCTGCTGCTGCTGCTGCTCTGCTGCGGTCCTGTCAGCTAGCGTATGGTTGTTCCGGTAAGGCTGCGGCCCCGGAGCGCTGGCCGCATTGTTTTGTGTCATTTGGAGATAGCTATCCTCGCTTTTGTGGTACGGATGCATGTATGTGGAGATGCCTTGATATATACGTTTGGTATAGGCGGGGATTTAAAAATACTATATGTATTGAATAATTTTTTCTTCAAACCAAAAGTATAAAAAACAAAAGACAAATTGATGCTGCTATGTATGTCTCTTTTTTTCACGTTTGGTTGATGTATTTAAAGAAAAAAGGGTTGGATGTATAACCACGAGGATTTTTTGGCTTTTTTTAAAAAAAAGTTGTTTAAATTAATTTGATGTGGACATATGTATATGTAGCATAAAGTGGTGAAACAAGTATGGAGTCGAATAAGATTGAACAAGTAAACTTGAAGTAAGAAAAAAAAAGAAACGAACCTGTGCTATTATAAGAAGCACCAGGTAGGCTTACGGCGCTATTGAGCACTATTAATAGAAAGGGTGGGGAGAGAAAAATAAAGGCCAGAGTGAATAAAGAACCGTAAGAAAAAAGACAGCGCAGCTAGTTTATATAACTACATTCAAAGACGGGGAAGAAAAAGAAGAAAAACAGGAAAAGCACACAGGCATCATACAACAAAAGAAATCCACGAAAAACCCCCCTGTGCAGCCAAATCCCCTTATTCCTTGTTTCTGCTTTCAATCATTAAGCAAATGAAAGAAAAAAGGCTCAGAAGAGGATACAGGCGGGATGGGGGAGTGCAGGTTGCCAGCTTGAAAGAGAATTAAAAGAGGCCGACTTGCTTTTTACGTTTCTTTAAAAGCAAAGCTGTATTTCTTTAGCGTAGAAACAACAACAACAACAAGTCTTTTTTCATTTAAGCAGGAAAGAAAGAAATAAAGAGCTGGCGCGCTTTTATTTTTCCTGTTCTTTTAATGTCGAGAAATAAAGCGGCCGACTTTGGCACTTTTCCTCCTTTAATCGGCTCTTCCATTTTTCTTTTGCCATTTGGCTTTCAATCATCGGCCTTCCCCTTCTTTCCTTTTCTCTTACATCATGGACGCAACCTCATCCTCATCTACTTGACTCTAAAAGTCTCGCTCAACAGCATTTTTCCACGATACCCTTCCTTTGCCGCTGCCTTTTACGCGTCTTTTTCTTTTTGGCTTTTAGCTGAATGCTTTGGCGGATAATTAGCGCGCGGCCTACCAAGTCCCAGCATCCTTCTCTTTGGCTCTTCTCTTCTCTTGGCTTTTTCGCTGCAACGGTCCAAGTCTTGGTGATTTATTTATACACACAAATGGATTCTTTTATCGCTTACACGTAAAAGAGGTAAATGCGTTCGAGGCAAATCCCTCTGCTAGCCAGCTGCCAGGATCTGTGCCAGAATCAATGTCAAAATCCATGTCAGAAGCCGCAAAGAAAGAAGTCGCCGTCGTTGCCGCTGCCGCTGCTGCTGCGCAACAAAAAAGGTATAGTAAGCGGGCAAGAAGCTTCTGGTTGTCAAAAGCATGCCGGGCATTACCTGTTTTTTGTCTCTTACTGATCTTTTCTTGGCGTTGTTTTTTTGGCCTCGTCTGAGATACGTACAAATTGCCCAAATAGACACGTGCTGCTTTCTAGAGAAGCACCCCCTGCTAAAGCCAGCGCGTATGGGGAAACCAAGCCGAAAAGAAAGTCCGCCTGTTTGGCTTGGTTTGGCCTGTCTCTACGCATTCAAAGTCACGGCTCCCATCCAATCAACCACTTGTCCATAAAGCGCATAGAAAATTAAAAAAGGCTTCTACGCGTTTTCTCTATACGCGCACAGTCAACGTATTTCTTGCTTTAACAAGTCTCGTCTCTCCTCGGCCCTTTCTCCCTTTTTATTGGTTTCTTTATTTCTTAAAGCAATCCGCTCCCTTTCCCACACACATCTCTAATTTATGCCCCCTTTTGGCAAGCAAAGTCGCAGCCATTCCTTCTTTTCCTTTCTTGCATTCTGCACAGGATGCGCTGCGCATAATATGCAAAAGGCATGCACTTGCAAAGTCAGGTCAGCTCAACAGACTTACAACTAGGTCGCATCCCGCTTCAGGCCATAAACCAGCTGTCCGCTTGCAGAAAACAAGTGAATAAAAAGAGTAGTGGATTGGGTTTAATATAAAGATATGCTAAAAAAAGGAAAAACAAGAAACAGAAAACAGAAAATAAAAAGAAAAGTTTCAGGAATAGTTGGAAGCCAGCAGCAGCCAAAAGATAGCAGCAGTCACGGTTTGGAACTAACGACGTCTTCTTCTTGTTCGTGGACAGATCCCACGCGCCAGATCGCAAGCTGCGCCGTCTTACATAGGCGCAGGCCTGTTCTCGTACGACCAGATGCGCGCGCGGCAGTCGCCAGAGCCAGTGGCAAAGAACGTCTGCGTCGGCGACAGCGCGACCGAAATGACAGAGTTCTTGTGGCCCTGCAGCATGCACTGCGTCTGCGACGTGCGCGGATCCCAGAACTGCACGCCGCGGTCCTTGCTTCCCGACACAATCCAGTTGCCGTCGGGCGAATACGCCACTGACAGCACAAAGTCCTTGTGTCCCACCAGCGTCGAGCGGCACGTCACCATCTCGCCAGGCCGGCCGTTGGGCCCGTAGCGCCCCAGATCCCAGATGCGCAGCGTCTTGTCCAGAGACCCCGACAGCAGCGACTGGCCATCGGGCGAAAAGGCCACTGCGTACACAGAGTCCTTGTGGCCGTCGATGCGCTGCAGAGGCGTCGCGGTTGTCACGTCCCACAGGCGGATCATCTTGTCCAGCGACGCCGCGGCAACGAGCTTGCCGTTGGGCGAGAAGGCAACCGACGTCACGCCCGCGTCCTTGGGGCCCATGTCGTCGATCGTAAACTTGTACACCTCCTTGCCCGTCTCCAGGTTCCACAGCCGCACCGTGCGGTCGCCGGACCCAGACAGGATCATGCTGCCGTCGGGCGAAAAGTCCAGCGAGTAGATGTCCTGCTCGTGGCCGCTCAGCACGTGCTTGATCGAGCGCTTCTGCACATCCCAGATGCGGATCTGCTTGTCCTCGGCGCCCGTCACCAGGTACTTGCCGTCGGGGCTGAAGCACACCGCGCGGATGTACAGGTCGCCGTTCTTGGGCGCATTCTCGTCCGCCAGGAAGCATTCCTTTTTGCCCGTCGCCACGTTCCAGATCTGCGTCGTGCGGTTGCACCCGGTCGCCAGGTACTTGCCGTCGTTGCTAAACTTGACGCAGCAGACTACGCTGGTGTGGTCCAGCGTGTGCACGTTCTCGATGTTGAGCGACCGCGGGATCTTGAGGTTGAAGATGACAAACCAATCTGCTCCCTCGTGCTTCATGCTGGCCGGCACCGAGTCGGGGTCCATGTCGGCCAGCTGGCTACTGGCCACGACGCCCTTGCTGGGCACCATGCTCATGTTGCGCGCTTGCTGCGTCGGCGTCTGCCTGCTGCCCATGCCAGCGCCCTGCTGTTGCTGTTGCTGCTGTTGCTGCTGTTGTTGAGCCTGCTGGGCCTGCTGCGGCGTGACCAGACTGGGCTTGCGCTCTTTGCCCATTCCAGCACCCTGCTGCTGCGGCGTGACTGGCTGGCCGTGAGCATTCATCGGAACGCTGCCGCCCGGACCGTAGCTGCCTGGAGGCCCCATGTATGCGCCTGGATGCGGCTCACCGCCCATCGGACCCTGACCAGGAGCCATCGCCGAGCCATTCGGGCCGCCGTGTGCTGCAGACGCCGGCGGCATGCCCCCGTACATGCCCCCGGGACCAGGAGGCATGCCTGCACTATGAGGCTGACCCATCGCCATGGGCGGCTGTCCCTGCGGACCTCCAAGCCCCGCGGGCTGCTGTAGGAACGGGCCAGGTGGCACCGGCGGTCCTCCGCGGGCCTCGAGCTCCCGACGAAGGCGCAAAATCTCTTCCTCGTACTGCTGCTTGATTTTGTGATGCGCGCGCTCCAGCTCATACAGATTCTGCTGCACCGCCTGAATTTCGCTGATCTGATTGCTGACTACTCTTAGGAAAACATGAAAAATAGCAGTCATTCTTGTTAGCGCTAATTTCCGATTCCAAATAGCGTAAATTGGTAAACAAAAACCCCTTTATCGACCCGCATACTTACTTCTCTGCTCGTACTCGTCCTTGAAAAGCCTCATGTTGGACGCCTCCTGGTTCAGCGAATCATACTCTGTTCTCAGCGCGTCCAGCAATTCGGTGACTCGCGATGACAGCGGTGCAGATGGCACCATCTGCCGATGATTGTAAATGTTTGACATTTAGTAAATAAGCAAACTCAAATAGGTATACTTTTCTTGCTTCGAATCAGCGCACCTCGTGTGGTTGCGCCTTCAAAAGAATAAAAGTAAATAAAGCCCTCCTCTTATAATTTGAAAGAGAACTAGTCAAAACATTCAAAAATAAATATAAATATAAAAAGAAAGAGGCAAAAGAAGAAAAGTAAAAAAAGGGGGAATAATACGCGAAAAACAAAAAAAATTAAAGTCGCCTATGAGAAAAAAATTAAGTCGCGTTTTTTTTATCCACTGGCAAGCGGAAAATTATTTTCCAGTACACTATCGATTTCCCTTTATATCCTTGTGATATTTCTGTTTGGTTAGAAAGTCTTGGTCTCGCACTTTCAGAGTTGCAAGGCCCCCTCTTTTTTTCTTTTCACCGTGGATTATTTCAAGGAAGCAGCAGCTGGCACAGCCAATGTTTAAAACGCCGGCTCTGGCGCACAGCTTGAAGCAAGGTGCAGTGAAACAGAAAACTTTTGGCTAGAGATAAAAAAAATGTTTTCCATTCTGCTTTTCTTGCGCTTCTATAAGAAAAATTAGCCACTAGAAAAGAAGAGCTGTTCCAAATTTTGGTTCCATAGTTGGCTGCTTAGCAACGAGCCATGTTGCCAGACTTGCGAAAAGCTTATCGCATCATTTACTGCGTCTAGTGCGTCAGACCACGCGTTTTTTTATTTATCGGAGCTTGTAATTCGCTTCTCCCAACTATCAAAAGCAATTTAATCGACTGATCGCTGATACATGATCAGTGGCTGTCAGCATTCCAAGCCTTTTCTCTCTTGTCTAACAGCGAAAATGGTGGAGTTGGCAAGTTGGCTTTCAAAGCGACATATGGTGACTGCATGAGGTCCCTTGTTGACGAGCTGTTTTGAGATGATAAAATATAAAGAAAGAAGCGCCTGCCTACTCCTTTTCATCCAGTCAATTTCAGCCGCCGCCTCTGATCTGTCCAGAATTGATGCTGACGTTCAACAGCTTGACTAGCTGGTCGGCCGTCGAGCTCACCATGGCCAAGTCCCGACGCAGCCTCGCGTTGGTCGCCATTTCCTCCTCCAGTTGATGCAGAACATCGTCGAGATCCCCGTCATCCAGCGGCTCCTCTGTCTCTGCGACCTCGCCATTCTTCTTTCCGCTTATCTGCGCCACCGTCCGCGACCGTCCGCGCAGCCGCGCAGAAAGCATCCGGGGCCAGCCGCCAAAAGGCACCAAAGGAGACAGTGAGGTCGATGGAATATTAATAGTAAAGTCCGCCTCACCTTTATTCGCCAGGTTGCCAGCGGAAAGATACCCGGTGTGCGAGTTTGCCCTGCGCATATTCTTCGTCTCGAAGCCCCGCGTCTGCCCATCGGCGCGGCCCCTCTCCTGCGCCGACGCAAAGCTGTCAGGCGTTGGCTCGGGCCTGACAACCATGGGCTCGATCAGCGGATCCAGGTCCACCTGGTGCAGAAGCAAGTTGAGCTCCGGGCTATTGAAAAAGCCCTCTTCGGCCGGCGTAACCATGCTCATAAACCTGTTGCACTCTGCCTGCTCCAAGGGCACCGACATACTCGATACAACGCCACCAGTGTCTTTGTCGGGAGTATCCAAGGACAAACTACCCGCTGCCTGTCTAGGCGATAGCCTAAACAAAGACGTCAAATGCTTGGCCGCATTGCTAGTCACCCTGCTCGGAGTCGCGGTCTCCAAGCCATCTTCAGCTGCAACAGCAGCTACACTGTTTCTCTGCTGCCTCCGTCTGCGCAACTCCATGATCTTTTCCCGCTTGCGCAAGCTATCCTCGCGAACAGAGTTTCTACTCCGACTCGCTGCCTCCGACGCATTTACAGACCTACTATCGCTTTGCAATATGCCAGCAGTCTCTGCTCCGTCTTTGCTTTCGTTATCCACCGGTGCTGCTTCTAGATCAAGAGCCTGTGGCTGCACTAGACCTCGTCTGGATCTTAGACTCAGAAGCCGCGGCGGCGTTACTTTGTTGCTTAGTCTCCGGATTATCCGGTTTATTTTCCCCGTCGACTGGGTTCCGTCCATATCGCTGCTCCAGGCTCCGCCAGTGATGGCGTTTTCACTAGCCATGTTATGTGACGGTAGTTTTTTTTTCGACAGAAAAGCTATGAGAATAGGGATATGCCGGTGGCTGTTGTAAATAAAGACAAGCGGAAAAAAAGAAAGAGAGGAAGAGGAAAAATGCCAAGTTTTTTTTCTGTTTACTGATGTTCTACGCTATAAATACAAATAAAAACAATCGATTTCAAAAATAATAAGGTGTGTAGCAAACAACGCATTGAAAGTTTAACCATTATTGTCTTGCTACCAATGTTGTTCTTTTTATGGCACAAGTGCCTGATCACCCACGCTAATCGATCCAAAGCCCAATCAAATCAAATCGCTGGAGTCTCAGCAAAATCCCCGCTTCACCAATCTCCCTTGTTGTTTATGGCAGCTTCTTTTGCCCTCTGCAATTCCTTTTTTTTCGTAAGTACATTCTTATTTTTTTTCTCGCAGACCAATTTCGGCAACGCAAACCACCTGTATCCTCGTCCAACTGTTCGATCCAAGCCACAAACAAATGCTGCGTCGACTGTTTTCCACACATACCCGGATACTTTTCCACCCAGCAACAGCAGCTTCGCAGCTGCGCAACTCGCCATATGGCGCGGCTCAAGCACTAAGGCACTACAGCTCTTCGTCTGAAAAGGCAGACCTAGACAAGGAAATCGAGCGCATGACTGATCTTGCAACAACAGCAAAGGACGAGATGGATTTCGCGGAAGAGTCGAGGAACTCGGTGTATTATAACGAAGACAAGCAGACGGCTCATAAGGCTGTTGATGAGATGACCCTGGCCTACAACGAGCTTTTGGAACGGCTGTCTTCGGAGGATAGGAAGGCCATTGAGACTAGAATTGGCATGCGGATTAAGGAGATCCAGAGTGCTTACGAGATCATGACGCTCAGCGATTTGGAGGACTAAGGACAGTCTTTTTTTCTTTGGTTTATTTAGTTTGTTTAAACAAAGGATTATTAGCTTATAAAAGAAAATGTCGATATTTCACATAACCGCGAAAATAAAGCATTCTTGTCGCTGTTTGTTGTCCTAGTACCAGCTGCACCAAGGTCTATGCTGGTGTTTCGGAGCCATCAACGCTTGGCTTCAGCTGCATGCTCCAAGCACAAGCGCTTGAGCGATCAACGATTGTCTTTTTTCGTTAAATCATTTGCAAATTAGCATGGTTTTTTTTTCCAACAGCTGACCACAGTAAAGTAAAATAAAACAGCAAAGCCCTTCTCGTTTCTTTCTTTTTATTTCGCTCTCCCTTTTTAAACACGTTTGCTGGCTTGTTTTTCTCAATAACAATTTCGCATTTCATTTTTCTAGCGCGCACTCTTATGAGCCAAGCAAGAGAAGCACGGAGAGGGCACTATGCAGGCCGGGCTAAGCGCAGCCAGAACGATAGCCCCGAGGTGAGGTTATCAAAGACGCTTTCGTATATCCTTCGCCACGGGGCAGCCAAAGAGGGGCTGAAGATGCGCGAGGACGGCAGCGTACTCGTAAGCGAGCTGCAGAAATGCAACAACCTGAGGGGGGCGACATTCGAGCAGATAAAGCAGGTGGTCGACACGAACGATAAACAGCGATTCGCCTTATTTGAGGAAAAGGACAAGCAGGGCCGTCTTCAATGGTTTATACGGGCGACCCAGGGACATAGCATTGACTTAGAAGAGCCCAGGCTTGTTTTGCTTACGGCTGCGACAATGCCAAAGGAGGTGATCCATGGAACGACAAAGGACAAGATAGCACTGATTCGAGAGAAAGGGTTATCGCGGATGCAGCGCACGCATATACACTTTGCCTCTGGGCTTTTTGGCGACAAAGGTGTTGTCAGTGGGATGCGCGCAACGTCGAATGTCTTTATATACATTGATACGGCCAAGGCGCTGCAGGACGGGATTGAGTTCTATTTAAGCGATAACAATGTTGTATTGTCCAAAGGTCTGGAGAACTCGGGTGTGATTCCAGCAAAGTACTTTGAAAAGATTGTTTCTAAGGATTAAGTGGTTGTTTATTAGTTAAATTGATATTTCTTTTTCTGTTCCTACTGTCTTTTTTTTTTAAATTTTCATTAGAATCAACTAGTGGTTTCAAGAATGTTAACGATACCTTGGGTTTTTTCGTGCATAAAATGTTTTTTATTTGAATTTACTGTTTTTTTCGCTCTTTAATGATTTTTTTACTAATGTACCAAGCGGTAAAACGTTGGATATATTATTTTTTTCCTCGAGCGATTACTACCAAACTATTAAATAGTATGGTGCGGACCGGTTTGTTTTTGGTTTTGGTTTTTTATTGCTGTAGAAAGGATATTTTGTTTACGTTTATCATCGATTTTAAACAAATCTAGAATTACTTTTTTTTCTCGTTCATAGACGGTATGGTCGTAGAACTGACTGGAATAACCGTATCAAAATAATGCATTAAACCATTTACTTTGCAAATATACCAAAAAAATTCCAATAAACAAATTTTCCAGCGTAAATTTATAAAGTGTTGCAAGTATAAGCAAATATATTATAGATAAAGCTACGTTTTTTAAACCAAAAGCTGGACCTTTTTATGAAATATAAACACTAGAAAAGCAGTTTCTTTTTCCTTTTCTAAAGCAGGAGATGTTTTGAGGGACAGTTTATTACTATCGATTGTTTTGTATAAACAACAGAGTATTAGATATTGCTCAAGAACGTCAACAACAATTAAAGCGGTAAAATAACCGGGTAAACATTAGTAAACAAAGCCGCTATCGCCTTATAGCGCTTTTGGTAATATATTGGTTATACGTATAAACAGGTAATGCTTGTTTACCTTTTTTTATTTTTTTTTTCTATAACAGGGTTATCGCTGGAACATCAAGTCCATTTATTGTTTCTCTTCTTCCGCTTCCTCTTTGATCTCTTTGTCCTTCCACGCTTATTCCCTTTTATTTTCCCTCACATATTTTCCTTTTTCGGCCCTATGTATTGATAGTGTCAGAAAAAAAAACATCGTCTATTTCCCTGTATTACCTCTTCATTCGTTTCCTTTCCATCTTCCGCCATTAAATTCCTTATATTCGTTCCTACATATATCCGCCGCAATTCTCATTCATCTCCTCCCGATTAACCTTTTAATTACCATTTTATACCTATCTCGCTGCTCAAATGGACAGTCAGTGTACGGAATCGCAGACCCAGTCATCACAGGGGCTGCAAGAGACAAATGGGAATGGGAGCCGCGCAGCAGAGCAAATGAACCAGTTCTCTCGCGAATGGGTGCAATCGCTGATATCTCAAGTGCCGATGCATCAGTTTGCCGAAATGTCTCATCCAGGAAGCCTCGTATCAGCGACACCGAACACCACGGCGATTCCCGATATCTCCGGATCCACAGCGGCAGACCCGACGGCAAGTGGCGCTGCAGCATCGTCAGACAGCGATTCCGACGATTTCTCCAAATCACTTTCCTTCCTGTTATCGCAGCATCTGACACAGCAAGGCAGCGGCGGACTGAGTGGCCAGCAGATTCCCAGTCAGCAGCAGCCACTGGGGGCGGGCAAAAGAGCCCATGGAAACTGCAGTGTACTTCCTGTTTCTTCTGCGGGGAGTACATTTGGCGCAGAGTTTCCCGATATATTCAATATGGGCTACGACGACCGTCGACGCATTATCAATATGCCGAATCCGCTGGGCAGTCTGTCTCTGGATATCCCGATTAACCCGCAGCCGGTCCAGCCGATGCTTGGGATGGATCTTGTGGGGGCTCATCAGGCAGCTGACAAGCACCTTGCGTATGGCGTACACGCTCAGTCGCATCACCAGCATAACATGCTTATGGCGTCGATGGCATGCGCACGCACCCAATCCTTGGATCCGACCTGTGGGGAGTTTGCGAGACTAACTGCGGCCGAGATGATAGGCGAAACGCCGACTCCTACGCCGACACCGATGCCGACGCCGACGCCGATGGGCAAAACCATGGCTACGGCCAAGGTAGCCGGCGACAGTAGTAGTCGATCGGCACTTGGTATCTCTGGATCCAAGCGCAGTAGGCTTTCAGTATCAACCTCAGCCTCTGCGGTATCCGGCACCAGGAGCGTCAGCATGGTAGGTGGCCTCACGACTAATTCAAAGCCAAGACGTGGACGGCCGCCGTTGGCCAACAAGCGAGCAGCCAGTGCCGGCAAAGCGCCTTTGCAGACAGACCACGGCTCTGGGGCATTCGGTATCCAGATACCAGAGGACATGCACCAGGCGTCGATTCCAGGAACGCCAGGGACATGCATCGAAATGCCGCTAAGCGCAACGATGTCGCCCAGCATGGCGTCGGGCTCGGCGCTGCTGCCTCACCGTGTGGACCGACAGTTGGCGGCAGAATCCCGGCCGCTTTTATTCGTGCGTCCGAGCACATCAAAGGTCCAGTCGCGGCGTCGCAAGCGGCAGTGCGAGACGCCAAAGGAAGCGGAAGTTCAAGAGCCTGGAGAAAAATGCACCGACAAGTCCGGAGACGACACGCAGAGCGCCGTGCATTGGCAGCGGATATCTGAGCAGCGCAGACGCGATGCCATGCGCGAGAGCTTTGATCTGCTCAAACGCATGTTGCCGCAGACATACATGGACAGCGACGATGGAAGAGAGCTGGCTCGGCCGGTGCTGCTGGCAAGGTTTGTGCGGTGGGTCGACGACACGCTGATTGAGATGGAGGCGCTGAGAAGCGAGGTCTTTCGGCTGCGCCTTTGCTGCCAGAATATGTCCTCCGGCGAGCCGGAAAACTCGCAGTCTGCAGAGTCTTTGGCCACTATGAAATAACCATCCTCTGCAAAACATTGTCGAGACAAGATAAAAGAAAGCATCTATATGGCATTTTTCTTATTTGCTTTTCTTTTGCAGAGATTATTTCTGCATTGGTTCTGCTCATTGTTTGCTTGTTTCTATTTCCTTTACATGTATTTCTTTCGTTTCGGGGGGTTTCTTTGCCAAAATAAACGAATTGCTACGAGCAATTTATTGATTTCGACTTGTTTATGTGCAACGAGTGGCCAGAACAAGGTGTGAGGACACAGCAGGACCATTGTGATGAGCTCTTTGGCAACAGCGATTTGATTGTGCCGTATTTCGGGTGTTGCTATTTCTTGCTGCTTTTGACTTGATTTATTCTGTTCAGGTACCAGCTGTTTGCAGCCACAAACACACTGGCTTTGTTATTTTTCTTTGGCAAGAAAATAAGGGCCTCAAGAGATAAAAGTGGCTTTTTTTACACTTTGTCAAGCGGGTCTCTATGAGTTTTTGTCTCTATGATTCCTTTCTGTGCATTCTTGTGAGCATGTGTTTTGGTTTTCTGTGAACAAGCGCGAAAATTAACAAAAAAAATGAGGCCCATCAATATTGTTTCTATGACTGGAAACGTTTTGGACGACCCACATACATTGCTTTTTTTTGTCTCTTCATTCCTATGCAAAAAGAAGTAAATTAAGAATGCTGGACCGTTTATGCCGGACCAATTGTTTCTAGTCAGCCCATCAATTGGCCAATTGGGCATTTCAGCACTGGTGAATAAAAAAAATAAACGCAATGTTTTGAACCGCCGTACGAAATAAAGACAAAACGTTTGTGGTTTTTTTTGTTACATATTCGCAAATGTAGCTTTATTTTTCTATCCACAATGGACACAGAGACATAAAACCACCACGAGTTTTTAAAACACACTGGTATTTTTCTTGCCGGGCTCGCATTCCCCCCATATTATTATTTTTGAAAAAGAAGGTATATGGCACTGCTTGGAATACTGCTTCTTGTCTCCGCACTAATCCAAGACATGTGTGCTGATTAGAGCCGCCCTGGCAATGCAAATGGAACATGAAGCTGGAGAAGGAATGTTGTTTTTTTTTTCATGGAAGCAAGCGGCCAGCAGAAACCTGTTGAAAATAGAAAAGCAGTAGACATGAATGCAGCAGCCAGAGACAAAGGGGGGAGGTCCACGCTGCTGATAACCAACCTGGGTCCCCACCTCCTTTATTGCCTGCGTCCTTGTAGCTTTCTATGTACTTGATTGTCGCAGTTTTGTTATGACCCCTTGCTTGTCAAGCAGCGCGGCTTGCAAAGTAAATAAATAAATAAACAATCAGCGACAACGGAAATAGGCATAGAAAAACAACAAAAGCTAATCGAACGAGAGAAAAAAAAGAAAGGAAGAGAACGCAGCAAGCGCGCCTCCACCTGCTGCGTTCCATGCCATGGGCAGGTCCAAAACCACCATGCCAAAATAGCTTGCATCCCCCACGTCCAATTTTTTGCGTATGCTCTCCCTCCGCGCATAGGCGGGTTTTGTTGTTAGGCAGAGCAAAGACGCCCTAGGCGAAAGAGCATTTTCTGATTCCAGCGCATACGGGCCATTTGTTCTTGTCCATATTCTCTTTTAGCTGCGGGTTCATTTTCTTGTAGCTGTTCAAAACAACCCGCTGTTTTATTTTCTAGCGGGCCCCTCTTTTTCTTCCTTGCTCTGGTCGTTCTTGGATTTTTTCACCTTCTTTGGCTTTATTTATCCACTTTATACTCTTCGCTTCTAGTCTCTTGTTCTCTTTAATATTCTTGTCGCCCTTTTTTACAAGCTCCTTTTTTATTTCTCGTTTCGACAAATTTTTTCTTTCGCCAAGGCGCCAACTGTGGTAAGGTCAACTAGGTTTATGTAATTTTGCTGAGGGGGGGTGGAGCGTGTTTGTGGTTTGTGCATAGCAGGAGACGCTGTCTTTGTGCATGCAACCCCTGGCTGCCCAGTGCCCAGCTAATGAAACGAGCAATCAAGGATCGGGCAGGGAAAACGGCCCTTGCTTTTTGGCTTCCTGGAAAAAGGGAAGAAGCAGCGTCAGAGTCTTCTGCAATGCCTCTTTGCTTAGCTTTGGCGATGTTCTAAATACAAAACACAATCACTGCTTGTCGCAGCCTTTGCTCTTGTCTAAATACAAAACACAATCTCTGCTTGGCGCAGCCTTTGCTTTTATGTACTGTGAAATCGGTAGATACTATACATCTCGCCCAGCTTAGACCGCAAACGCATACGCATACGCAGCTGCTACCGTAACCGTAACCGTAACCAGCGCTTATAGCCTCCGCCAACGCACGTCGCATATTTCCATCCATCACTACCTAGCTTCGCACTTCACTTCCGAGACATTCCACACGCAATGAAGTCTACCTCCGGCAGCGCAGGTGCGCAGAAGAAGAAGATGCAGGGCTACGTTGGGTTCAGCAACTACCCGAACCAGGTGCACAGACGGTCGGTGAAGCGCGGGTTCAACTTCACTCTGATGGTGGTCGGCGAGTCGGGAATCGGCAAGTCGACGCTGATCAACACGCTGTTCGACAGCAAGATCTTTTCCGACCGCGAGGAGATGCCGCCCAGCGCCGAGCCCACCAAGGGCGTCGATGTGACGTCGATGAGCGCCGACATCCAGGAGAACGGCGTCAAGCTGCGACTGACCGTTGTCGACACCCCTGGGTTCGGCGACTCGATCAACAACGAAGACGCCTGGCAGCCCATCCTCGAGAACATCGAGTCGCGCTTCGACGCCTACCTGGCCCAGGAGAACCGCGTCAACCGCAGCAAGATCAGCGACAACCGCATCGACGCCGTCATCTACTTCATCAAGCCCACTGGCCACTGGTAAGGTTTTCTTTCTTTCTGCGCCTGCAGCTGCGCCACACAAACAAAGAAAAACAAAGGCGGTGGCGAAGACAAAAAGCGCGCCGTGTCCTGCGAATAATCAGCACTAACGCTGCCTGTCTTTTGTTGTGCCCGTTGTTCTTTCTCGGCGCCTCCCTCCTCTATGTATCTTTTGTATCTTTCTTCTGTAGCCTGCGTGCCATCGACATCGAGTTCATGAAGCGCCTGCACACCAAGGTCAACCTGATCCCCATCGTGGCCAAGGCCGACACGCTGACTGCGCGCGAGATGGAGCAGTTCAAGGCCAAGATCCTGGCCGACATCAACTACCACGGCATCCAGATCTTCAAGCCCGTGTCGGACGAATTCGACGATCCAGAGACCGTCTCCGACAACCGCGAGATCCTGAGCAAGATCCCGTTTGCCGTCATCGGCAGCGAGAAGCACGTCGAGTGCCCCGACGGCTCGCTGGTTCGCGGACGCCGCTACCCCTGGGGCATCATCGAGGTCGAGAACGAGAAACACAACGACTTTATCAAGCTACGTCAGATGCTCCTGCGCACACACATGGAGGAGCTCAAGGACTCTACAGACATGGTGCTGTACGAGAACTACCGCACGCAGAAGCTGCTTTCCATGGGCCATGTGCAGGACAACAACGTGTTCCGCGAATTCAACCCGCTTGTGCAGCTGGAGGAAGAGAGACGCGCGCATGAGGCCAAGATGCAGAAGATGGAGGCGGAGATGACCGCTGTGTTCCAGCAGAAGGTGCAGGAGAAGGAGTCCAAGCTCAAGCAGTCCGAGGAGGAGCTCTATGCCCGCCACAAGGAAATGAAGACTGTGCTGGAGAAGCAGCGTGCTGAGCTCGAGGAGAAGAAGAAGAGAGCCGAGGCTACCGCTCGTCCCATCACGCCCATGGAGCAGCATGCCACCAAGGGCAAGAAGAAGAACATCTTTAGCGGCTTCTAAGCTGTCTTTCTTTCTCCATAGACCTTGCCGTCGCTTTTTTCATTTCCCTTCCTTTTTATACTTTCTTCTTGGCCGCTGATTAACTTTTTTTTTACTTTTTCTCTTAATCTTTTTCTTTTTCTTTTTCTAGTCTAATGCATTGATTCAAGCTTCTTTTATACCCGCCCATAAACCGCATACAACAAAAGAACCAGTTATGTGTCCACGTAACGCAGCTCGCAATCAAATAAGGCCATCTGTCTCAGTTATCGCGCATTCCGCCCGTCTATGCTGGAACCATTCCATCACCAACACCTCTCTTTTTTCTCTCTCTCGTCCTCATCGCAAGCAGAATATGCCAGTGGCACAGGCAAGATGCCTGGCAAACACCCGTCTGATCACCTTTGATCTCTTCGACACGCTCTACAGACCAAAGCAGCCAATAGGCCGCACCTACGCACAGCCGCTCTGGGACCATGGACTCGACGTCGCCGAGCACGCCGTCGCCCAATCGTTCATCAAATCATTCAAGCACACGCACGCCGAGTATCCAAACTACGGCAAGGCCGCCCAGCTCACATCATCCCAATGGTGGCATCTAGTCATCCGGCGAACCTGGACAAACGCCGGCGTCGACCTACAATCCCACCCATTACTTGTGCAGAAAATCCCCTCTGTCATCCAGCATTTTGCAACCGGCGCCGGCTACACGATGTTTCCAGAGGTCCCCAAGGTGCTGAAGTATATACGACGCAAGGGGATCAAAATGGGCGTGGTATCCAATATGGATGAGAGCGCAGAGATGATTCTTAAATGCCTGGGCATACGCGAGTATTTCGACTTTGTCCTGAAGAGCATCACGGTTGGCATGGAAAAGCCGGATCCAAGGATCTTTGAGATGGCCCTGGCCGCCGTTAATGTTCCCGCATACGATGCGCTGCATGTAGGCGACAGCGTTATCTACGATTTCGAACCAGCCAGGAAATGCGGCATGGAGGCGCTTGTTGTCTGCAGAGACGATAAAGGCAAACTACAAGCAGACCCTCGGTACATACGTGATTTGGAATGCATAGCCAAGATGCTGTAATTCCAATACACAAAGTAGGATTAATAGATAGTTTATTTGCTTATAAATACTTTATTTTTTTTCTCCAGTCTTTATTGCTGGCTAATCAGATCCGTCACATATGCTCGGAGGGCCCGATGGTCTGCATATCTTATCGAAGCCCGCGGCTGCTCATATACCGCAGCCCCGGCCTCGGACTTCTTTCTGCATAGATAGCGCTGAAGTGACGGCTCTACATACAAGTGCTGCAGCGACGGAAGCAGCTCTATCATGTATCCTGCCACGCGAGCCTTGAACCTGTCCGAATACGCGGCCTCCTCGTCGAAGCACAAGGAAAGCTCTCTGATCGCCATGCCGGCCGATACCTCGGTGTTGTCAGTTGCCAGAGACAGCATGGAGCCAGGCAGCAGCGGCGACAGCCTCTCCAGCACAGTTGAGTCATCGCCGTCACTCGAATCCCCATCCGACGCCTCGCTATTATCCCGCACCACGCCTTCAAAGCTAGCACACAGGACGTGGAACGATGAGAGACTCGGGATCCCGTTGATAAAGTTTAAAACCTGATCGAACCTGACCGTATCATACAAGGCTAGCAAGCTAAGACCACTCCAGTCGATTCCCCTGTATTCAATGTAATCCAGGTTGGCCGTAACAAACAGTCGTTTTGAAGAGGAACTCGTGGTGCCCAAATAGTGCTTTGCAACGCCATATACCCGATCGTGCTTTTTACCATCGTCATCCTGGTCGTCCACGATGACCACATCAAGCGAGCTCGTTTTCTTCAACCCCAGCGCCTTCATCGCTTCCAAGGAGTCCACGGACCCCCAGACCTTTACCTTTTCTAGATCTCCAAAATACCTGTCGCAGCCGTACAGCTCGCTGTCTTCAGGACAGTCCCTGAGCGTCAGATTCCTCAGACATGGGAAATGCAGCTGAAAAGAAACAATCTTCTTCCTTGGTCCCCTGGCCCTCTCCTCACCCTTTGCTAGCTGAAACGACAAGACCAGGTTCCTGAGATTAGCAAAAACAACATCCTTCCCCTTTGCGTCGTAAAACTCCATCCATGAAAAGCTTCTTGGAATATTACTCAACAACAACGACTCCAGTGGCTCGGCTCTCAGCTGCGGAAGAAAGCACACCTGGCTGTTAGGATCCATAGACAGATGCAAGTAGTTCAGGAAATTTGGAAAATACCTTTCTGAAACAGCCAGCGGATTAGAGCAATGAAGATAGCACAGCTGGTCGAGATATTTCTCCACTATGCTTGTAGCCACATGGCTCTCTGTAATCAGCGGCTCCTGGATCTCCAAATGCCTCACGCCCCGCATACACCCATATACCCGCTCCCCATACTCCTCGCATATCTTGCCTGACGGCACAGTCAGGTCCTTCTTGTCGACCAAATACATATCTTTTGTTTCAACCGCCATATTGATAATCAGCTTTTCCACCCCCACCCATTCAAACCTATTTGCCCCCAGTGCTTGCAGAAAAGCGTCGAAAAACACAGTGTAATCCCTGGTCCCATATGCCTTTACATGCATATGGTGTACTTGGGAAAAATACATGCGGTCTATAAGTATCTGCGTATTGCTGCGCGTTCGCGCCCTGGGTCTCCTGCGCACCAGCTTTTGAAGTAACCATGGCTGCTTATATGCGATCTCGACGAATCCTTCGCGCAGGACAAGTGCCTGGGCTATTTCGGTCCATCGTTTGCACACATGCAAGAGAAAAAGCTTTTGCTTCCATTGCGACAACGTAACTGCGTGATAGCCAGCCACATAGAAAAATACCCTGTAAAGCATCTGGTTGTTTAGACTGGTTATCGACGCCATAGTAAAGAAAAAATAATAGTATGGACGGTATTAAAGTAGAGGAAAGGAAAAGAAATATGGCAAAGGGAGGGCTCATTTGTTATTTTTTTCTATTTTGCTAATGTGAATGCGTGATAAAACGTGCTTTATTTTTCTTGTTTTATTTGGGATCGGCGTCTTCATGTTTACTGGCAATCTGATATTTGGCAGAAAAAATCAAGAGGTGCCTCGTAAAAAGTTCAAATTAAAAAATTGGAGGGCTTTACTCAGGTAATTCTATTGCTATTAAAAGTGGATATCTCATCAATAAAGCTTGTTTCTCTACAAGTATTCTTTACATTGCCCGTGTTAAGGTATTTATTAACATGAAAAATATTTTCTTAGTATAGGATGGTCGTTAAATTTTGAAAGAAAATGTAAATGCCAATGAGTAAGCAACCAAAAGAAACAACTGGCAAAGGGCCCTTGTTTTCCCTCAATATGAAGAGCTATTGAAGTTATGAAATTGGCACATTATTTGCACCAATACAATATTCCTTTCCATTAATTGTTGTTGTTTTTGGAAAAGACACAACGCTAACTCCAATATATGTATTCTTTTGAATACCATATCCTGAAAGATTGTATTCAGGATGCAGCCACGAATATGAAGCAAGTGAAACATTGCTTGAATTAAAATTATATTGGTCCCCATATTCATTAACGATCAAATCTATCAGCTCTGCTACTGTACCATCTTTGTTGACACCTGAAAGTTTAAACGCTTCATTTGCTCCTTGAATCCCTACTTTAACAGTTATTTTATTTCCCATTGTAATTAAATGCTAGGCTGGTGATGAAAATAAATAAAATGGATAAAATTATAGAATGGTGTGGATATTGGTGAATGGTAGTAGTGAAAGTGCAATTGATGATAGCAGGCAGATTGCCTGCCTTTTATATACACCAACTCGACTGCATTTGTTTTCCGATTGGACACTGCATGTTAAAGGAAACATTTCTGCTTTGAAACTCTGGGACTTGGGTCAAGTCATTGGGGGAGGGGAGAGAGGCAAAGACTGCACTCTTTATATTTAAAATATTTCTTTCAGTGGCTACAAATTAAAGGAATTTTGCAGTGCTTTGTTTTTTTACTAGAAGCGGGCTTCAAAGGACAAATTTTGCTTTTTTGGCATCTCTTTGCTACTTTCTGCTAATGATTCAATGAATTGCCTTGTTTTGCCAAGATCTACTGAGACTTTAAATCTTCTTGCATTTTTTTATTTGCAGAGTTCATTGGCGCAATTTCCAAGTTTTCCTATTCTTTCCATTTATTGAACTGGTACAGGTACAGGTAATAAAAAGGAGAAAATGGCTTATTTACTTGTCCCACTTTAAATGCAGATGCATGTAGCATATAAATTATCTTAAGGTAGGACATGCATTTTTTAATAATACTTAATTATTGGTGTAGGTTAATCACGAGACTATTCGTTTTGCAACCAGCTTGACCTACCCTACAAGCCCAGGTATCACTTTATTTGGCTTGCTGATGACCTAGTTTATAGAGAATACTCAGAACTTTTAGAGTGGCCAAAAATGCATTGCAAACTTTAAACTTTAGAGGTTTCACAGGAACATTGGGCAAAAAAGTATACAGAGTATAGTTGAGTAAGCATGTACCATTTTATCATACCCTTAGCTAATTGGTATATAGAAATATAAAAGTATTTAATTCACAGCCACATACTTTTAGAATATTTGGTCTCTAATGGTCATAATTATAGTAGAAAATGTGGATGTCCCCTGCACTAGGTCAACTAGTAGTATTTCATGGGAAACAAAGCTAAAGCCAGCAAAAAGGACTTTATTTGACATTGTTTACAAGATTCTATAATAAAAATTGAATTCTATATGCAGGAACTATCCACAAGAGTTAGACCAGTAACCCTGTAGATAGAGCTTATAAACTTAATCTCTCTTGTAAATATGCAATTTCTTCTCTGTTTAATTGTACTTATAAATATGTTACCAGCACTGCTACTTTGTTCTGTGACTACTTATTACTGGCACTTTGCATACCATTTACTCCCAATATTTATTTTGGCTGTCACATATTCCAACTTCATAGCTTGAATCCAGCAATTATAAGTGATGTTATATCTCGAAAGCTTGCAGGTAGGATCAAAGTAACTAGCATTAAAAAGCACAATTTCCTCTTCATTAAAGTCATGTTCGTCTCCATATTTGTCAACAAATAAATCTATTAGCTCTGCCACTGTGCTGTCAACTTCAACACCTTCAATCACAAGCTGCGTTTTACGTTGAAACATGACATGAACGGTTATTTTGTTGTCCATTGTTCTTAAATGCTGGATTGCTGTTGAATAATTGTAGTTGGAAAAAAAATTGCTGATAGTAGTGAATGTTGCTGTGGAGGGATAGTAGTGAGATTGTAAAATTTTAAGGCGAGCAACCACTTGCTTTATATATGGCAGTCCAAATGATATAGGGAAGTTTGCTGAAAATAATTTTTAAAAGTATAAAATTCAGCTGTTAGGCTCGATGACTTGAAGCAAGTCATTGGGTGCGAGAAGGAGGAGGAGACAAAGCTATAAATAAATCTTTAAGGACTTGTAAATAACATTTTCTTTGACAAGCAGCCTTTGAAAAAATATTTGCGGCTTGGCAAAGCAAATGTCGTTTTCTTTAGGTAAGCTTTATTTTCTTATATTGAGATAGTTTCAAAGAAACCCAATTTCCTTTGAACCATTTCTTTTCCTTGTTGGAGAAAAAAAAAGAATTGCAGCAAGTCTTTGCCACACGATAAGCAATGTTAGTTGGGACTTTTAGCCTATTCATATTTTTTATTTTTCATGATGCAAGCACATGCTGTCATTAAAAAAATTTTAATTTTATTGCTACTGGAAGTAAATAATAAATGCTAATTATTTATTTAGTTGACCTTTTCTTATATTATGCAAATGCATATAGGTCATTCAGCAGCTGGATAAAAAGTCAGACAATTTTCATTCTTCTTTAGTTTGTTGAAAATGGACTCACACCAACCTTATTGCTTCATGGCCGATTGACCATTGCTTAACACAAACTCTGTGCCAGGCAAATTGACAAGGGATAAATGAGGGAAACTCTACACTACGGCCACAATAATTGTCCAAAAAATTCTGCATAGATTATTTTCGTGCAGGTAATCTTCTATTAAGATTCGGAGTCTTTTTCTAGCTAATCTTTCAGTCTTTGACCAAAGATTCAGAGTCTTTCCTCAGAAAAAGATTCTGAATCTTTCGACAAAGATTTGTTGAAAAAAGATTCGTTGAAAAAAGATTCGCTCATAAAAATAATAATAATTTACTAGGTATAAATAGCAGCTTTTATCGTAAATAAATATATATTTATAAATACAAAAAATTGTTATTAAAAACAAATTGTTAGCTGGCCGGCTCATATGCAGTCCAGCCATTTTTAGGCCCGTAAACGGCTGCCGCATATTGTAGACCAGCCATTTCTAGGCCTAAAAATGGCAGCCGCATATCGCAAAAAACCGCTATTTTTTACCGATACTGGAACAACCAGTATCAAAAAATAGCCAAAAAGGGCCGTTGCAACACACCGTGACCTACAACAGAAAAGATATTAAAAAAAGTTGTTTCAATGCACCGATACCTATAAAATGTAAAAGGAGAAGGAAAAATAAAGAAAAAGGAGATACTGAGTATAAAAAATATAAGCATATAAACATAAAGAGAAAATATAAGACAAAAATAGCAATCGATATATGCAAAGAAGGGAGGCGTCTTAATCAGATACACCATCCATGACCCGGGTGACATAGAGATAAAA